>JAWPHD010001150.1:57500-351775 GCA_037043455.1 Cyrtodaria siliqua | reverse complement strand
CATGTCTTCATATTGTCTCATGTGCTTTAAAAAAGTACAGTATTATGCTAACCATAGCAATCACTCGTTTAGATCTATTTTAAAATAGTTAGCTTCGTCCGTCTTGAGGCTTTGCCTTGTTCATATTAATTACATCTTATTAAACTTGTTAAAACCATGTTAAAACATGTAACAATAGAAGTTATAGATCCGATATTATTGCAACGTAAGCATGTTTAGTGATTGACCCATTACAGTTGCGATGACTGGACAGATTGTGGACCCTATGATGACGTCTACCTAAATCCGTATAGGCCGGTAACGTTTGAAGTTTGTCATCAACATTGTCTTGTCGTACCCTTAACGGTTTATTCTCTTGTTGCTCTGCTTCTGCCAAGTCATTGAGTATTGACTGTGTAGTTTTCTATGGTTTTGTTTTTATATCATATATACATGATCATTATGTGTTTTACTATATATGCCTATTAATGCTGCCTTGTTTGTTAGAGATTATAACCCTGGCGTGGATATCGTTTATGACATTGTCTCGTTTATTTAGTACTAAACATTTCTTTGGTAAACTGTTATAGATACAACACAGTATTGTTACCGAAGTATTCATCGTCTAGTCACTCCTAAGTAATCATCGTCTTGGATTCGTGGACTATGAATAACGTTGAGTAGTCATATAATGCAATCACTATTTATTTTCCGTCTTGACCAGAACAACAAGGAACATTGCACGTGCGTGGACAGATATATTTACGTATACATAAGTTTAAAATACAAAACACGGGAAACAGTCGGAACTATAGAACATAAGTTCCGGGCTTCCTGTTCGATTTTTAGTATCTACCTTGTATAGATTTATACATTTCTATTATAATTTTTCACAAGTTTCATTTTACTACTATCCATTCTTGAAATAATCACACTTTTTTCACAATAAATGCCAAAATCTCAATATGGAAAATATCCAAGCATATAAGCACACGCTCCTAATAAGACCTTTGTAAGATTTCTATATGCGATTTTCATCACAAAATAATGCTTTAGAAAAGTACAGTTAGAGACATAAATGTAGGATTTATAAAGCCTCACTAGTTAGAGACATGTTATAGGAATGATACTCAGTTAATGTATATGGATACATCTGATGGGATAATGAGTAGGACATGAGAATTTTGAAATCACCTCAAAAAAGAGTATGATAATGGACCTTTGCAAACGGCCGAGCACGACACATACGAAATATTGCAGTCTCGTTTGATTGAGACTGTTCATGAGCGGTAGTGAAATATGCTAGCTACCGCACACGACCTCTAGCCCCGGATTGAGCAGAAACTCAATAATCATAAAATCAATAGTACACAATTTTAATCATCCCGAAGATGGCATGCATACGGCGGTGGACTGACAGTCTCGGTTGATTGAGACTGATCATGAACGGTAGTGAAAAGTGCTTGCTACCGTTCACGTCCTCTAGCCCTAGAGGCTAAAACCACGAAATTGTTTTCGAACAAAACAATAAATACTGAAGAGGGATCCCTTGGAAAAGTAAAATTATCACCGTCGTACGCTCAATGAAACGAATCAGTAACCTCGTCCTAAGTATCAGTCCATGTCACGCGAATATGTCGCTATTCTAAAGTTAAAAACCAACAGTTTTCACAAATTATCGTTATTACAAGGCGGTAGCCCTATTGTCAACACTTTGTGTTTGTTATGTCGTTTGCTATGTATTATTACTTTTGCCTTCTTGTTTGTCTGTTTGCGTGTTTGTTCTGTGTTTGTGGTTGACTGTACTCTTGAATCTACTTTCTTTGTCCGATCTTTTTATATTTCTTTGTTGACACCTTCGAACTGTATAGGTGCTAGGTATGATCTCGTTTTCCTTCGAATATTTAAAATGAATCCATTGGGCTTGATTATCAAAAAGAACTCAGTAAGTCATAGCATAATTATTTGCATAAATAAAAGGTTACACTGAATACAGTACGAAATGGCTCAAATTTTCAAATCGAAGCTGAAGTTCGTGTTACAAAAGTTGTTCTGTTATTAAACATTCTGCAAAAGAACGACCAGTGTTGCCTTCTTCTGACTAGCTGCAACACTTTTATTTACACATTTTGGGATTTCTCTGGAATATTCCATGCAATTAAGTGTGCAGTATATAATTATATAGCAGATATTAACGAGTTAACATGTACTTTATATATACTTAAAAAAACGGTGCGTAGTGCATTGATTATGGTAAAACTTTTCAAATAAAAGGATTCAACAATGTGCTAATTAACCACCTCCATTAGCCATAATGCGTCGAGCGAGCGAAACGATCGACAAAAATGCGGCCCCCCCCCCCTTCACCCCCCTTCACCCCCTCACCCCCCCCCTGGATCCGCGAACGATCGAAAATGCGCCCACCCTTCACCCCCTTCACCCCACGACCCCCCCCCCCTCCCCCCCCCCCCCCCCGCCCCCCCCCTGGATCCGCTAGTGAGTAGGTCTACTAGCCGAACAGGAAATGTAGCTTTCACAGATCACAGTCAACCAAAATACACATTGAAACAAACAACTACACTGAACAGTCACGTGCACAAATACACTTGGGGAATAAACCAGTTCTGGGGGTGCACCAAGCCTCACTCATAGTGTCCTCCTAATAATACGTGACAGTCGTAAATAAAGAAATTCACGCCAGATATTAACACTATTGATTGAGAAACTGCTCAGATTAAGGAACAGTTTTATAAACAACCCGCCAGTGTGAACAAATGCTTACATTTTATAAAGGTTATGTGGTTCACTTGATATATTCATTCTTATAAAACGACTCAGCGCATTAGTGATTGCTTTAAACACATAACTCATTGCAGATTTCGAAATGACTTGTCTAGAATATGTCAATTACTGTAACGTTTTACATTACATTTCGTTGGTTTCTCTATCTAGAACAACACAACCTTGTTTTTTTAGGTAACAACGCAATTATATCTGCGGTGTCTGTTCTTTGCTCATCAAAACTACAGTTTGTTTGTTGTTTTTCATTTGAAGCGGCAATCGAAGATTATTTTCTTTACAATCAATATATAGACATGTATTGTTAAAACATTTGAGAAAATGTTGTCATATTCGACAGGCGACTTTCAAAAATAACTTATACTAACTTTGAAATTAGCTCTACTTACGTAAAGAAATGTACATCATAATGTTTTTATCACACTGCAGCTTATGCATTCACGAATCCAACTTCATAATGACATGTAATGGAATGTGTTTAGAAGGCTATGGAAACGGAGAGCGACGAACACAGCGAGATTTCAGGCAGGATTAGGTCATGCAGTATTCGATAATGAATAGTATAGATGCATGGTAAAAACACTACGTGGTGAAGGTTGAATTGTGTGTTACCCCTCATTTACATCACAGTTTAGCTATATATATGTATGGCGGTCTATTTAATCGTGGTGGAGGCAGACCACCCACTTTTTCCGAGGTAGAACAAGTACGCGTATACTTTCAACCAGTAAAAGCGACACACTTCACTCATTTACATGTCGAGCTCCCAGTGGACTTTTAAACCCACAACGTGAGAGTTGAGAAGTTTTCAAACGCAGCGTCTTTAACATCCCTGGCCACAGAGGCGATAGTGGTACATATATCGTGAAGTTCATTGAAAGATACAATAGATTTATTATATACCTATCAGTGATTTATAAGGATCTTCTCGGTGACATATTTTAGTATCAGACAAAGTGGTATCGTCACCACCAGTGACGATATCATTTTTCTATATCGTCACTGGTGTGACGATATCACTTTGCCGGAACTATTTTTTTACAATTTTGTATTTAATAGTACTGTAGATTGCTATTGTTTTTAACCAGCAAATGTTAACGGCTAATTTCAAATCTGCAACTGTATCATCATACGCCGAGGGCACCTTGCATGGGGGCGCAGGTGTGGGGTGAGTTTTAACCGAATTACAACGTGCTCTCGTGACATATTTTCGTATCACACTGAGACTGTCGATTATTCTCTATGTACCAATTGCCACTGACGCGGAATAAAAGTGTGCATACACAGTAGATAGTAGGTATAACTGCCAATTATGAACGAAATAACGAAAGATCATGTCTAGAATATGCCAATTACCCTATAGATACTCGGCTTTAAATTTCTTGCTCCGAGAAAACACATATGTTTCTCGGCTGTAAGTCAGCGCAAACGTATAGATGTGTCTGCTCTATGCGTTTTTGCTACGCTTTTTAGTGACATTTCTTGTTTTTCTTATTAGAAGTGAGATTCGTATATTTGTTTCATGTTCAAATTTTCCTAACCAGAAGTGCTTATATAGTTAAATTGAACGGGGCGACTTTTATTAACCCGGTGACCAATAGTCCTTAAAGAAATTAGCATCAACGTGTCGAATAAACGTTTGAACTCTATCTCTGTAAGTGGACCATTCTTTGGCGCAACCGAAACAAGCGTCTATCTGTGCAGATGAAGACAAGCGCCAGAGAACGAGACTAAACGGAAACAAGCCTCTATCTGTGTAGAAGAAGCGGCTATTACTTCCGCTGAAAAAACGAAATTAGTATATAGGCTAGCACCCGAAGGTGCAAGCCAAAAAGGTAAGCGACAACCGAAAGATAAATGGTTGCCAATATGAATACCACCTTGGAACAGTCACTGGCAAATATACCAATAGGGGTTTAACACGTACTAGTACTAAACAGAAAGCGTTAGAGGATAACTAAATAATTCTTTGTTTCATGTTTATAAACACTGTCTTGGAGATTGGAAACACCGTGACATTATCTACCTATCATTCTGTAGATGACACACTAGTATTGTTGTATATTGAAGAGGTCATTATAGGTGAAATTATAGATTACACTTGGAATGTGTACCAGACAATGTGAAGCTAGACTGATTAATCATATATCTAAGGATAATTACCGAAGTATATTCGAAGTTTCTGTCAAATGCCTGTTCTTATTATTTATCGTCTAGACACTCTTGGACTGAGATTAACGTTGAGTGGTAAAGAATACTGCCACATTTCATTTCCTTCTTGGCAAGAACAACAAACAAACATTATACGTATTTGGACAGAAATAGTTAGGCATAAATGTGCTTTAAAATACAGCGCACTAGCAGTATATTAGCCAGCCAGCCGTGCAGCCGTCTTTTGCAAGGCCGTTTTTGAAAAATCGCCGCCAATATTTGGAGGAGTGGGTGGGGTAAAATTATAAAATATTATTTTTTTTGTTAACAACACTTCCAAACTCTTACTATCTCAATATCTGTAGAAGAAAAATGATCTAAAATGCCCCTTTTTCACCTTTACTCAGTGAAAATAAATTACCCCAGAGACACCCATTTGTCGCGAATTGGCGCACAACGTGTGTTTTAGCAATTATTTTGCACACCCTGTTTGCATATTTGCGACACCCAGTTCTTGAATTTCTGCCTAATACACTGCGCACTAGAACATCTTAACATAGTCTAACGGAATTATACAAATTAGAAATAAAAACACTTTTACAATACCTCATATCCACAAAAAAGTCAATGTGTCAGGAAGGTGCATATATGAGCATATAAGCAGAAATCCTAAATATGACCTTTGTTAGCTTTCCGCATGAGATTTGCATCACCCAATTTTGTTGAGAACACTGTAGTTAGAGCCAAAGTAAAATGTAACTAGGATTTAGATAAGTAGGTAGATACATATAACAACGATACTAGATGTATTGCTAAAACGCAACACATCAACGACTATTACTTGATATATATATATCTGATGGAATAACCACTTAACTTTCGTCGTACTAATACTGAAAAAGATATCCTTTGGAAAGCAACATTATTACAGTCGCATGCTCGACGGAATTCCTCACTCGGTTAATCGAATCGCTACCCAGTCTTAACAACAATAACAAACTTTATACTACATAGGCTGTTGTAACGTAAGTAATGTATAGGTGATAGGTGCGATCTCGTTGTCTTCTCGTTGTCTTCCAACGTCGTATCCATACATTTGAAAGGCGATTTTCCAAATTAGCTAATGTTAACATTGAAATTAGCTGTTTACTTAAAGAAACGTTCGGTCAGAATGTTTTATCACCCTACAACTTAATTCATTAATGAATCCAACTGCATTTACTTCAAAATAGCATGCTAATGAAATGTTTGAAACGCAATGGAAATATAGCGGAGAGTATATAGGTAGAATTATAGATTACGCTTGAAATGTGTACCAGACAATGTGAAGCTAACTGCTTAAAGATACATCACAGAATAAATACTGATTACTTCGAAGTTTCTCTCAAATGCCAGTTCTAATTACTTGTCGTCTAGACACTATTGGACTAAGATTAACGTTGAGAGGTCCTATTAATACTACCACTAATTCATTTCCTTCTTGATCAGAGCAACAAAGAAACATTACACGTAGTATGACAGAAATAGGTATACAGTTGCTTTAAAGTACAGAGCACTAAAACGTCTTAACATAGCTATCGGAATTATGCAAACATTTTTTTTCTTTTGAAATAAAAACACTTTTAAAGTACCACATATCCACAAAAAAGTCAATGTGTCAGTAAGGCGAATACATAAGCATATAAACAGAAATCCTGAATATAACTTTAGTTAGCTTTCCACAATGCGATTTGCATCACCCAGTTTTGTTTGAGTACACTGCAGTTATAGCCAAAAAGAAATGTAACTAGGATTTAAATAGGCAGGTAGATCCATACATCAATGATATTAGATTTATTGCGAAAATGCAACACATCAATGACTGTCACTTGATGTATATGAATATCTGATGGAATAAACCACTAAATCTTCTTCAGATAAACAGGTAATAATACTAAAGAAGAGATCCCTTGGACAGCAATATTATTACAGTCACATGCTCGACGAAATTCCTTACTCGGCGAATCGAATCGCTACCCAGTCCTTAACTATTTAAGACAGACTAGCGATATTGTCACACACATATGTACGCGCTTCAGAAGGCAAACAAGTATTGTTTTGCTGAACACGGAATTTTGACTGGTAAATATGAGCGTTGAACAACCGATGCTAATATTGTTATTGAACAAACGATTGGTTTCGTTGAATAACACATTATATATGATTCGCTGAAACGCAGTAGGCTATAACATAGTGAAAGTCTTAAAACAACAACAAGAAACTCTATGATCTTTCTTGTCGTGCCCTTAATGGTGTATTCTCTTGTTGCTCTGGCTTCTGCCAAGTCACTGAGTACCTTCATTGTGGCTTTTAGGCTATTGTTTTTTTGTATTATATTTACACGAGCATATTTGTGTTTTACTTATATTGTCTATTGATGCTGCCTTGTTGGTTAGAGATTAGATCATGGCGGGGATTTCTTTATTTACACTGTCCTGTTTTAATGAGATGACAATAGGGTAAGTGTGAGGTTTGGTGCACCCTAGAACCGGTTAAAACCCCCAGTGGCCTTCTTTGCCACTGACCGTTACAAGGCGGTAGCCCTATTGTCAACCCTATTGTGTTTGTGATGTCGTTTGCATTTATTATGACTTTTGCCTTTTTGTTTGTCTGTTTGCGTGTTTGTTTTTGTGTTTTGTGGTTGACTGTCCTCCTTGAATGCTACTTTCCCTGTCCGATCTTTTTATATTTCTCTATATTACATAGGTCGTTGTAACGTAGGTAATGTGCAAGTGATATGTGCGATCTCACTGTCTTCCAACCTCGTATCAATCTGCATTTAAATCACAATAGCATGCTAATGATATGTTTGGAACGCAATGGAAATACAGCGGAGAGTTATGTTGCGGGTTCAGGCAGGGTTAACGCATTGTGTAATCAATAATTAATAGTATAGACATATTGTACACTTTAAGTAGTAAACATATGGTAAAGTTCAGGGAAAGATTCATAAATTAGAAACTGAAATTGAACACGGAAATAAATAATGCATACACAACTGTAACAGCCATAAATATTAGTGAAACGAAAATTAATTTCTAAATTATGTCATTTATCTTATATTCTAACAATTCCTGTAAATATCTTCAATTTCTAGTTCCGGGAAAAACCTAAGTGTTTGTCGGTTTCAAGGTCGACACAAACGTATATGGAAGGTAACCTTATGAATACAAGCATACACGTTCTATGTTTTACTGTGTCCTGAAAGTGGTCGTTAGTTTAAAGCTCTCGTCGCTACCATAGTGTTCCATCATAGCATTATTGTTATAGTAATTGTTTTATTCCTAGAGTGCCTTAGTTTAATGCCAGTGCTACTCTAGTGTTCCATAATAGTATTATTGTTATATTAATTGTTTTCTTCCTAAAGTGTTTTAGTTGTATGCCCGTGCTACTCTAGTGTTCCATAATAGCATTATTGTTTTGTAATTGTTTCCTGCCAAGAGTGTCTTAGTTTAATGCTCGTGCTATTCTAGTTTTCCATAATAGCATTATTGTTATTATAGTAATTGTTTCCTGCCTAGAGTGTCTTAATTTAATGCCCGTGCTAAACTAGTGTTCCATAATAGCATTATTGTTATTATAATAATTGTTTCCTGCCTAAAGTGTCTTAGTTTAATGCCCGTGCTAAACTAGTGTTCCATAATAGCATTATTGTTATTATAGTAATTGTTTCCTGCCTAGAATGTCCTAGTTTAATGCCCGTGTTATACTAGTGTTCCATAATAGCATTATTGTTATAGTATTTTTTTCCTTTCTTAATTTAATGCCCGTGCTAAACTAGTGTTCCATAATAGCATTATTGTTATAGTAGTTGTTTCCTTCTTAGAGTGTCTTAGTTTAATGCCATAGTGTTCCATAATAGCATTATTGTTATTATAGTAATTGTTTCATGCCTAGAGTGTCTTAATTTAATGCCCGTGAAACTATAGTGTTCCATAATGGGATTAGTTCTACTAGGGAACAAATACTAATTATTTCAAGGGGTGGAAATCAGAGGTTATTATGAAGGTGTAATTCGAACGCATACACCTCTTTGCAGTGACCGCCATTTTGTCAGTATCGATCTGTATTTGTGTTCTAAAAATCGATATTTAATTGTTATCTCCAATATAATTGTTGATAATACGCATCAAATATTAGTGTTGAATAATTGTTACATGTCGGTATACCGTGCTTGTTCGCAACGGCCGTATTTTGTTACGATGTTGACAGATAGAAATTCTCAATCGGAGAGTGCAAAAGGAACGACAACTCTGGGTATTTATTGGAGTCGTGCATGATGGTAGATGACGTTTGCCAAGACTATGAACTTTGACATAGAAAAACTATAAATATGTTTAACATTAAGTTTAAATAATATACGAGAGGTATTTAAGTGCATAATAACAGTTTTGAAACGGAAGTGTTTATTTCGATTTTTCTGTCATAGACTAACATAAGTATAACACTGTATGCGCTATTGCTTTTAAATGAAAGTTGATTCCAGCTTATTATTTTGTCATTTCTGTATCGAATACAATACGACAATATTGTCGACAATATTACAATATTGTATTAAAGGAAAATGTGGATGTCAATTGTTAGCCAAACATATTCTTTCCAAGTTAGTAGTACAGTGATATGTTACAATTGGAAATCACGGTATTTAAGTTAAAGAAATATAAAAAGATCGGAAAAACTGGATCAATGAATGAAAAAGTCATTTTCTGTAGTTTTTCATGAGCAGAATTTTGGGCGACTTCTTTTCTGAAACTATTGGATGGATTTTCATAAAAAATTACAGAAATGTTGCTATTGATGTCTTGTTGTATTTATTGTCTTTATTTATATAAATGCCTATTATTAGAAAAATACATAAAATAGGAAATATATAACATTTTGTAAAAATCAAACAAAATTAAAAATTTAAGCATAATGGTAGGGTTCCAAAAACCAATATTAAATCTCAATATGCATGGTGACCTATAATTTTAATTGCATATATTGTCGTACTATATGTTCAAATAAAAGGAAGTTTGAACAAATTCTGTTATCAGGATCATAACAAAAAAGGAAAATACACCATTTCTATATAATTTCATATACAACTTGGCCTTTTAGTATAGAGGTGGGGTTTCATAAAAAATAATTCTAAACAAGCATGGGGACATACTGTGACATTTTTATTGCACAAACAAATTCTAGTATTGGGAACATACAAAATAAATGGAAATTGTATCATTATGGGCTAATTTGAGCATAAATTGTGAGTAATGGTCTCAACAGATTTTGTAAAAAAGATAGGTTTTACATAAAGATGAGCTTTAAATGTTATTATAATTAAATGTTTTTTACTTTAATACAATGTTAGCAGAATTGTGACCAATGAATAAATTATTAGACTTCAAAAATGTATTTTTTAGCTATTTCATAGACTTTTTGGACAGATTGACTGAGGGTGGCATTACAATCTTTTTTTTTAATTTTAATATTTATGGTGACCTACCATTATTTTTGCATTTCTGTCTATATATATATAAGAGACTTACTGTACAAAAAGTTTAAAGAAAATCTGTTATGCAGAAAAAACTATAGAAAATGTCTTTAAATGCTATCTCGAAACCAATTTCTAATACGCATCAAGTGTTATTGAATGTTTTTTACATGTCAGTGTCCCCCGCTTATGTTGGAAATCGCTGATGGTTAAAGATAGAAATTAACTTCGATTTTCGCAATGTGTGTGTCAATGGGCACATCGATATCTTTTACATCATTCATCCAGGATGTTTTGGTCTTGTCGTACTAAATGTCTTTGTTTTATCTTTGATAAAGCGGCCGGGACATGCTGGATGGTGGATGACCTGCGCCAATGCTGCGATATAACTTAGCTTTAGTCCTAGAAAAATATTATAGCAACACTTATGTTTACATAATGTACTAGAGGTAGGTATAATATTTGAGTAAGAACTTGAGGTGTTTATTTCGATTTGTTTGGGATACATGTAGCCTAACATAAGTATGGCATTATATAGGGTGGCATTCCATGCGCAAGGCTATCGCGTCAGAATGTTGCAATAGTGTCAAACGAAAGTGTTGATGTCGATTTCTGGGGAATAGCCTAACATAATTCTAAGAAGAAAAAATATATATATATATTTAATGTTCTGTTATTGTATATTAAATTTGGTAAATTTATTAAAAAGTAAATAAAAAAAACAATAATAATAAGAAGAAGAAAAAATAAATAAATAAATAAACAATAAAAACAACACAATATATAAACCCTACCCTGTCTTACTGGAGTAGCATCATTAAACCATTTGCCACTGGTTTCAGATCATGCCAAAAAGGGTATCGGAAAGTCCGTATGCTCGAGGGAGAGGGATACAGGAAATGCAATATAGAATGGATCTGAAGATAATGGTTCTAACGGCACTTTAGCACTTTTGACCAAGTAACATTGGTCTAGTGCCATTATCGGGAGCAATGGACATAACATCTGCATTTAAATGGTTGCAAATCAATTTCATAGCTTCTGAGTTGTTGAGTTTGAAAGTTGGAGGGAATTTTGTTCAATTTCTAGACCCCTTGTTATACAATCTTCAACCTTTTTAGAATGGGCGCTCAGATAACGGATGAATAGTATTTGGATAAATTGATTTTTGGAGGTAAGAACAATATTGCTCCTGACTTGCGTTAACATTTAGTGAATTATGCACAGAACTTGGCATAACATATTTTATAGTTGTAATCAATGTGCTTTTTATATTGTGCTTTCATTTCTGTATTTGCTTTACCTTCACAGGGATAAATTACAGGGAATGTTTTTGTTAAGGTCAACTTGCAAGGTTTTTCATTTTAGCAGTTTATTTCAGTAAACAGTTTTGCCGAAAATACTGTCTAAGAGCCCATGATTTTTGTAAAGCCACTCGGTTTACAGAGGGATTTCGTGGTATCTCCATAGTTTGTGGAATAAAGTTTAATCGTGTAATGCTGAATATGGTTTAGAGAAGTCAATCAGTTTCAGAATGTGTAAGGCGAAGACGCAGTCTGTGAGTGTAGTAGCCAACTGGGATCGCAAATGTGTGGCTAAGTGAACATATGTCACAACGCTAAGATAAAGGGCTCACTTGTTAAACACTTTATTATGGCTTTTAATTCAGATAAAAAATATAGCAACAACAATAGATAACATAAACAAAGAACATAATTTATTTCTATTCACTTTAGATAAATATGCACTTTCTACAGTGGGGGTCGGCAACGGGCCTAGAAATAAAGTGGCGCCTAACAGGAATGAATTAAAGTGAACCATATGCTTAGTGTGTAGAGTGGTGCGCTTTTTGCTGTCGCAGTTATAACAAACCGGTATAAATGGTCACTTTTTACACTTGGAGTATGCAAATGTATGAATGTTGGTTGATGAATATACTACTTTACACCAGGAGTCTGAAAATGACTGAAAACGGTATATACTACCCCTTAGGTTATTTTACACCAAGAGTGTGAGAATCTCGATGAGCATGTAATTTACATGTCGCCAGTACTTAGATATCTCCTCCCTAGTGTTTATGTCCGCCCTAGTGTTTATGTCGGTGTATATTGACAACAGGTTATAATACAGCTGCATGTGCCTTATTATTGACAACTGACGGCGTGTTGATTGCAGGTCTATGCTATTGTTCTTTTGTCAAATTGATGATAGATATATGTCACAGTTTGATTTGCTTATTACAGATATATTTTACTTACTGCTGTGTCTGCTGCTGCTATAACAGTATAAATGTCCTAATGTTTTTCGTCTAGCGGTCAGCTTTACACATTTATTCTGTTTGCGTCCAATGATGTTTACATTCAGTGGCTGTTGTTTTAATACAGAGTGGTGGCTGATGCTGTTTTAATTATAATTAGATCTGTGTGTTATAGGTTATTTTATTCCATACCTTTCACTTCAGTTTGTCACCATCACGATGTATAAAGGTCAATCCACAATGTTCCTTTGTCGAATAACTGGGTATCGGACATGCGGTTGCGAGACGTACCATAGAGACCTTAGGTAGTTGGTATCATTTGTTAAGCTCTCCGTTTACAATTTGCTAGTATAAATGATAGCCAGGAACAAACATTTAGACCTGGTTTATGAACTAAGTTAATTACAGACCAGACTCGTACTATGAAAGCCGAAGTGAATATGTCGCACGGAACTGTATACAATTGGGCTCCTGCCGTTTTTGATCGAAGTGTTTATGGACATTTAGTTTTCTTCTTTGCAATTAAGCGATATCTTAAGCTATTGTCAATGTAAAAGTAGGACTATAAAACTTATTTTGTGTTGAATTTGGAAATAAATATTGAACTGCTTAATTTATTGCCAATGCATTTATATAGTGGCATTTCATTGTTCAGGAACAAGGAAGTAGATGATGCTTTGTTGCCTGGTAATTTACATTTCTATTAAGGATGATAAATAGTGGGGCCTGCCCAAACATTATTTTAACTTGGGGCTTTTAAATTAATCCTAACGAAGCAAAAGTCGATGTTTTTTATGTTAAATATTGAAATCTTAAAAAAGTTAATTAGTTTTTAAGACAAGGATGTATTGGGATGATGTACACTTATTTTATCAAGGCAACGCCTTGTTTGTGAATGGTTTACAACAAGGAATTCACTGTTTTATAAGTTAAATTGAAGAAATTATACATTCAACCTGTAAGCTTGGCTGTTGTGGCTTTGCAATCGCATAGATATTTTTGATATTTACCCCATTTGGGTTATAGTAGCTCTCCGTAGCTATTTTATCGCAACAAACTATTGTTGAACTTTCTTGTAACTTTTAAAAATTATTTATAAATTATGACATGACACAATCGTTTCATTGGTTGAAGTATGTCTGTTATACGTCTTTGGAGGTTTTTGTTTGTGCTTTTTGTGGCTTTTTGTATATGACATGACACAATCGTTTCATTGGTTGAAGTTCGTCTGTTATACCTCTTTAGAGGGTTTTTGGTTGATTTGTATATTTTTTTTTTTTTTTTTTTATGTATATGACATGACACAATCGCTTCATTGGTTGAAGTACGTCTGTCATACCTCTTTGGAGGTTTTTATAATCATAGCTGTGTTCCGCTTCCCCAATGTTTGGCGGTGCCACGCGGCGTGTGGCATGACACAATCGCTTCATTAGTTGAAGTATGTCTGTTATACCTCTTTGGAGGTTTTTTGGTTGATGTTTTATAGATTTTTGATTTTGTTTATGTATATGACATGAAACAATCGCTTCATTGGTTAAAGTACGTCTGTCATACGTCTTTGGTTTTTTTTATTATCTAAGCTGTGTTCCGCTTCCCCTATGTTTGGCGGAGCCACGCGGCATGTCGCATACACTTGCCGCGTGGCATGTGGCGGTATTTCGCGGACAGCATAGTGTAGTTAAAATATACTAATACTTGTCTTTGTGAACATCTGTTCCCAGGGTTTACACTGTACAGTGGTCAGTTACAATTTAAACTTAGTTTGCACTATGAACATTGGATTTACCTGAAATGTTCCTATTTGTTTAACTACACATTTTATTTAACACTATATATTGTTGAAGCCATTGCCAGCTTATTCCAACAAATATAAAATAGTAACATTTTCTTTTATTTGTAACCCACCTTAAATAATGGGATTTGTTCTACTAAGGAACAAATACTATTTTCTTCAGGGGGTGGAAATCAGATTTTATTTTGAACGTGTAATTCTAACGCATACACCTCTTTGCAGTGACCGCCATTTTGTCAGTATATATATGTTTTTGTGTTCTAAAAATCGGTATTTAATTGTATCTCCAAACTAACCCACCCACCCTCCCCTATGGTTGTTGTTTATATTGTATTTGGTGCCAGTGTCTTTGGCTTGTCGTGTATATATGTCAGTGAAATGCATGAGGAGATGAGATGCCTAGTGGTCTGTCGTCGTCGTCATGGTCCCATCCTGATCTCGTTTTCGCTGGTCCATATTGGTGCAATCTTTGGGGATACAGCTACAAAAAGTTTTCAAATACTACTATTGACTGTGCACGAGGTTGTGGTATCGATGCATGAGGAGATGTGATGCCTAGTGGTTTGTCGTCGTCGTCATGGCTTCATCCGGATCTCGTTTGCGGTGGTCCACATGGGTGCAATCTTTGGGGATACAGCTACAAGTAGTTTACAAATACTACTATTGACGGTGCAAGACATTATGGTATCGCAACGAAATCGTCTATGAACTTTGTGTCGCGGTATTAATACTTGTCTTTGCGGACATCTGTTCCCAGGCTTTACACTGAACAGTGGTCAGTTACAATTTAAATTTAGTTTGGAATATGAACATTGGATTTACCTGAAATGTTCCAATTTGATTAACTACACATTTCATTTTACACTATGTATTGTTGAAGCCATGGCCAGCTTATTCTAATAAATATAAACTAGTAACATTTTGTTTTATTTGTAACGCATCTTAAATAATAGCATTATTGTTATAGTAATTGTTTCCTTCCTAGAGTGTCTTAGTTTACTGTTCGTGCTACTCTAGTGTTCCATGAAAGCATTATTGTTATATTAATTGCTTTTTCTTCAAAGAGTGTCTTAGTTTAATGCCCGTGTTACTCTAGTGTTCCGTAATAGCAATTTTGTTATAGTAATTGTTTCCTGCCTGGAGTGTCTAAGTTTAATGCCCGTGCTACTCTAGTTTTCCATTGTAGAATTATTGGTATAGTAATTATTCATTCCTAGGGTGTCTTGATTTAATGTCCGTGCTACTCTAGTGTTCCTAAATAACATTAATGTTATAGAAAGTGTTTCCTTCCTAGAGTGACAGTTTAATCCTGTGCTACGCTAGTGTTCCATAATAGCATAATTGTTTCATTCCTAGAGTGTTTTAGTTTAATGGCAGTTATTCTAGTGTTCCTAATTAACATTATTGTTATAGTAAGTGATTTCTTCCTAGAGTGTCTTAGTTTAATCCCGTGTTACTATAGTGTTTCATAATAGCATTATTGTCATATTAATTGTTTCATTCCTAGAGTGGTTTAGTTTAATGCCCGTGCTTCTCCAGTGTTCATAAATAGCATTATTGTTATAGTAAGTGTTTCCTTCCTAGAGTGTCAGTTTAATCCTGTGCTACTCTAGTGTTCCATAATAGCATTATTATTATAGTAATTGTTTCCTTCCTAGAGTGTCTTAGTTTAATCCCGTTCTACTATTGTGTTCCTAAATAGCATTATTGTTATAGTAAGTGTTTTTCTTCCTAGAGTGTCTTAGTTTAATCCCGTGCTACTCTAGTGTTTCATAATAGCATTATTGTTATAGTAATTGTTTCATTCCTAGAGTGTTTTAATTTAATGCCCGTGCTTCTCTAGTGTTCCTAAATAGCATTATTGTTATAGTAAGTGTTTCCTTCTTAGAGTGTCTTAGTCTAATGCCCGTGCTTCTCTAGTGTTCCTAAATATCATTATTTTTTATAGTAAGTGTTTCCTTCCTAGAGTTTGTTAGTTTAATGCCCGTGCTAGTCTAGTGTTCCATAATAGCATTATTGTTATAGTAAGTGTTCCCTGTTTTTTCTTAGGTCAGATGTACCTATCAACTTCATATCTGGGGTCGTTTTTGTCATGGATGTCTTATAAATAACAATATTCAACAACGCCATATTGTAATAACATACAAGCGCAATAATGTTTTTTAGATATGATTGTCTAATGAATACCGCAGTGAATTTTCAAGTAACTGTTGTTTTTGTTCAATTATATTTCAAATGATATGTGTTCTTTCTCAAATTAAATGTCACGATAATTGTATTACACGGTATATCTTGTTGCAAGGTTACCAGTGGGACTCTTGGTTGGGTTCAAACGTTTAAATACACAATTACTAAAAATTAAATTTATTAATTTACACGCAGAAAATACATACATAATAACATACATACTTTTTGCGTTATGAGTAGCAAAGAACAATCAACACAAACAGTGTTGCCCCAAGATTTGGGTGTGTGTCAAAGAAGTGAACATATATGTGTTTACCATATTGACCTGTGTGTAGAACGCTTGGGAATTTGCGATGGCGCGCCGTCGTATTGGTTCAAGTTAAATTTAAAGTATTTATCTGAGGAAAAATGTTAAGATATATTTTGTCTGTATAGTTATTCTTTCTTGTCTAGATTTTTTTATTCTCATGTTTACCTACCAACTTGAATGAGTAGTTTCTGTCTTGGCTGTCTTTTAAATAACATTATTCAACAACACCATATTGTAATAACATACAAACGCATTACTGTTTTTAGATGTGATTGTCTAATACCGTAGTGAATTATCAAGTAACTGTTGTTGTTTTTTAATCATGTCCCAAATGAAATGTTACATTCGTAACTTAACTGTCACGATAATTATGTTACACGGTATAAGTCTTCAGGGTTACCTGTGGAGCTTTGGGTTGGGATGAAACGTTTAAATACACAAATAATCAAAATGTATTTATTAATTTACTCGAAGTTTCAGACATACATAATAACAGACATAGTATTATTGATGTTCTGAGTATCGAAGAACAATCAACACAAACAGTGTTAGCCCTAGATTTGGATTCGGTGTCAAAGGAGTGAACATATATGAGTGTACCATATTGACGTGCGTGAAGAACGCGTGGGGATTTGCGATTCAGCTTCGTACAATTGGTTTTAGTTAAACTTAAATATCTGTCTGGAAAGAAAAATAAATAAATCTCAGCTGTATAGAAATTGCCTCCTGTCTATCTTGTTTTGTTCGGAGGTCTACCTACCAACTTTAGTGAGTTTCTGTCTTGGCTGTCTTATAAATAACAAGGTTCAACAACACCAGACTGTAATAAGATATAAGACGCATTAGTGTACTTAGATGTGACTGTCTAATGAATACCGTAGTGAATTATCAAGTAACTGCTCACCAGACATGTCTACTAGGGATATTATTTCGTCTGCTAGTAAAGATGGTGATTGGGTTCAATTATACTTGCTGATTTGTGCTAATATTATAATAGGATTTACTCGGTGTTAAACACGTATCTGTCCACCAGACTAGAAAATATATTGTCGATAATTATTTCTTAACACTTTTTTTCCTGATAAATATTTAAGCTAAGTTTAATCAATAAAATATGGATTCTGTCGATAAAACTGTTCATTATGCTTTTCATAAGTAAAACATCTACGAGACAACTTGAAGTTGAAAGTAGATGCATTTGCAATTTGATCATATTATTGTTTCTCAGTATAGTTTATGATGCTTACACGTTGCTGCATCTGACACCAAATTTACGTATATTCATTCTGACATCTTCCTGCTCAGTATTTATAAACATTCTCACTTAGTCTAGCGTTCGTTATTTAAAGAAACTATAGCTCTACATATGGCTAATGGGCGTGTATCTAAAGCAAATGGGAGCGGTTTAACACATGGTTCACTACCAACTTCAAGCTTGACATGGGATCGACAAAGTAACATCAACAATACACACCCAAAAAGTATTGCCTATGCGAGTTTCGAACTTATTACTTTCGGATTGACAATCTATAAGATTTGCCATTGGGCTAATCCAAATAGTTAATTAAACCAGGTTCTAGGGTGCATCAAACAGCACACTTACCCTACTGTCAAACCAATAAAACGGGACAGTGTAAATAAAGAAATCCATGAACTATTCTCTAACCAAAAAGGCAGCATTAATAGGCAATATAAGTAAAAACACAAAGATGCTCGTGTATATATAAAAAAAAAAAAAAACACAATAAACTAGATAGCCACAAAGAAAGTACTCAATGACTTGGCAGAAGCCAGAGCAACAAGAGAATAAATCATTGAGAGTAAGACAAGACAATACTTCATAAGACAGGACAAGACTAGGCATATCACAACCCTCATTTTATATAGATATGGTCTATACACTTCGAAAGTTAAAGGTTGTCTGACGGGTTTCCTGACCGCTTTACACATTTCATCAGGATGTTCGTCGAAAAAGGATAAAACCCTTTGGTTTTAAGCGCACTGCATGTTTAGTGATTGACCCCTCTACAGTCAGTCATTACGCTTCACTTTTCACTTGTGCGATGACTGAACTACCTCTTGGGCCTCTATGATTGTACCTACTGAAACCCCAACTAAGGGAGGTGGGTGCATGAGCTTTCATCCCTCGGTTTTTCTGGTCGTACCCTAGATTGGTTTTCTCTTTAGCTGCAACTACTATGGTTGTTCAAAACGATTCTGGATACATCCTGAGATGTTTATTATTTTGTATGTGTTTCTTTAGTTAGTTTCTCTGGATGTGGACTTTATTGTAAGAGAATTCCTTTTGATGGGATGTAGTTTTGTTTACACTGTCTTGTCTATTTGGGCGCTGAGGACAGGCTAATAGCGAGGATTGTGCGCATATAAAATCGATTCAAGCTAACCAGTAGTCCTTATTGCCTACTGTCCGTTCCAAGTCGGTACCCCTGTCTTCACCACCCGTTCTGTTGTTTTTTGTCTCTTTCATTGTATTATCAAGTCCTTGTTTGCAGTACAGTGCGGACCTACGATGCCATTGCGTTCGAACGCTGTGGTTTCTATAGGACCCTATATCTCATTCAGACAAACATCAAACGTCACCGTCCTTTTGGGCTTTAGGTAGACGTCATCATAGGGTCCACAGCCTGTCCGGTCATCGCACAATAAAAGAGGAAAGCATTGTGGCAAACTGTAAATGAGTCCACCACCAATCATGCAGTGCGTTGCAAAATGATACGGTCATAACTTCTTTTGATAAACCTTTTAACAAGTTTTTATGAAATTGATCGAGGCCAAGGATATTACGAAGTTTGTAAATCACGTCACCATAGAAGTCAGGTTGTGATAGTCCTTGTCGCAGAAGAGTTCTTAAATTAATTTTATATTTGGAAAGAATATCAGGGTTACGATAGTAAAATTGTGCAAATGTTTTACGAAGTTTATGGTAACGGTATTGGTAGCTTTTTAGCTATACTTTGGAATCATCGAGCCTCATATAGGTGGATTTGAAGTAGAATACGGCTTCAGTCGGTGCTAGTGGGCATCAGAGGTGCTGTGTTTTACATTACCTTGCATGTTGAGACTCAAAACACCCGCAACTGCTACTTTATTACTTTGGTTGAGTTGCTTTATTTCGTAGGATCTACCTTTTCGTATTTATTACCATTCGTACAATTGTTCATTTAGTGCAGTGTGGCGGCTTTAAAACATCTCTCCGTTCATCCAATCAGTAATTGTATTTACTGGTCCTTTGAGATCATCGAGCCCAGTATTTGTGAATTTCAAGTTAAACCGCTTAAGCCGGTTTTAGGTTGCGTAATAGTGGTGTTTCCTTACACTGCCTCTAATAAACAGACCCAATAAAACCGAGTCTCCTACTTTGTTCGGTTGCTTCCGATAAATCTCCCTTTTCAGTTTTTATGGAACGTGTGTGTGTGGTTCGGAAAATGTGTGTGTGGTTCGGAAAAGATGTGATATTTACTTTTATTTCATAACAAGATTGACACATTTTTGTTTCAGAAACAATGTGCGGTGGTAAAGTATTATATTATTACTGGTGTCACTTATATAAGATACGGGCGACCTTCTTACACGATACTACCGAAAGTTTGTATGACTGGAAGCAAATCAAGAACATGTAAGCGGAAACACTCATTTTAATACACCCATCATTCAACAGTTGCATATATTAACTATGACGTATATATTGCATTTACACAAACTACCCGGCAATACAATCATATCAAATTAACAAACAGGTGATCATATCACAAATAAAGTAGGTACGTGACTGTTAACGATAATTCCCACTATATCTCCTACATTAATACAATAGATGTATGAAGCGTTTATTTTATTTTGGAGTCATCCCATGGTTTCTATAGTTGTTTAACCTGCTTGGATGAGATGAATTGAATTAAATTGCCGCCCTAAAGAGGGGAAAATAACATATAATAATCCATAAACGTGCCCTATTCTTAGATCCCAAATGTGTCTTATCTCTACCATGAATGTAATACCTCTTCCTTTTATTCTCTACATACATCTCTTACAGTTCCATTGCAATAGTCTAAAATGGGCAAAGGGACACGACTGCTATTTTACAAGTATGGCAACTAGTCTCGGAGTAGTGCCGTCTTAAGTACGGTGTGAGCACGGTGTAAGAAAAACAACAGTTTTTTTCTCATAAAGCTGTAATACTTCTGTTACCATACTTTTATTACTTTCTTCTTATTATTAAATATTCGGGGAAACAAATGTGGCACATGCCATTAACACAACTAGCACCATAGAGACAAAACGGAGTTTATGTACTTTGTATTTCTGTATATTGTTTTACGTCATTTTCAACACATGTAAGGTTATATATGTACTAATGATTAATTTGTAAGAGATATGATTCAATGTTAAACTAACCACAACGAATCTATAACGGAATTATAATGGCCTTGTTTATCTTACGTCTGTACCGAATATGAATGGTGCAAAATAAGTTATGTTGCTAAGTATTGGGGCAGTTACAAGTTAAGAAATAACATATTTCCAGGTGGTTTATATTGTCCCAGATCAAAACCTGGTGGGCGGAACTTGAAGACCATCGATACCAAGGGCATTAGGCCGGCGGGTTCGATGTGTTTCAAGTCCCAACCACCACTTTTTGATCTCGCACAATATAAACTCGCTGGAAATATTTTATTGTTTATCTGACATGTTTTTTTATGTATTTTATACACACATTTTCGAGAGATTGAACACAATACAACACATTCTCACAACTTACGTCGTACGTCCATCTCTCATCACCAAACAAAGAAAATATACAGCTTTATCGTGTTTCGAAAAAGTTCAAATTATTGTTACGTAACCGTTGTTTAGTATGTTTTCCGACGTTAAAAATCGTTTATTAAATCGTTACATACATTAAAATACTTCTCCAAAAACCAATCAACATTGAGTATTTTAATAAACCATGTTAGATATTTTTTAAGACCTTCCCAATAACCAACAAACAATGAGTATTTTAAATAAACCATGCACAAATAAACCCTTGGTATCGATGGTCTTCGAGTCCCGCCCACCAGGTTTTGATCTGGAAATATTTTATTTCTTAAGTTCTAACGGTTGAAGGAAGTGACATCAGAGGTCAATATAGCTTTTTTTAAAAACTCCTCAATAGCCAGTCAGCATTGAATATTGTCATAAACCATGTTAGATTTACAAATAAGACTGTTGCGTCTTGAAATTGATAAATTGGCTGTCAATTGAAAACAATCATATATAATCTATGTCATGTGTCGATTTCGTATTATAATGATTTTAACAATAGACACGTAAAACGTTACTTTTGTTTACTTAATATGAATCCAGAGCAAGAGAACAACCTATTTAAAATTAAATTAATAAGTTTAAAGAATAATCTACAAGAGGTGTTCAACTAATAACGTAACACTTTCATTTTGTAACTGAATCAAATATTAATATTTGCCCCCGAATATGTTCATTTTAGTGTCAAGTATAATGATTCCCTCGATATAAAACATGCGATTCATAATGTTGCGGCCTCCGTATTTTTGAAAAGGTGTAGAAAATGATGTTTTGAAGCAAAACTCTTCAATTATAAAAATAACCGCACTACAAATTTTAAAAAATATACTTGTCAATTGTCGTTTATTGATATGTCCCCGTCTGAACGTAAACAGTTGGAATATGCATGTTTTTTTCTTTGACTTTGAAAATGATTAAATGTATGAAGACTTCTTATATGAAACATCAGTTGTAGGCATTGTCATGACTTCCTCCTTTAAAACAATTTTGACCAAATATATATTTATATGGTATATTATAATACATCAGCTATAACTATTTATTTTTTTGTCTAAAGACTTGCAGAATATAAATAAAATGTTTATTTTGATTAATTTATAAAATCATCTGTAAAATACGAGCAAACTTTCGTATTATTTGTCATTTGTTTAATATTGCGATAAAATTCGAACTTCAGCATTGAGATTGTTGTCTTAAAATAAAAAATACAATCATATTTAAATTGCAAACACAGTCCTAATCAATTATATATACATTAGCTTCATTTCAGGTAACACTATAATACGGCAATAGAAACTTATAGGTTTAAACTTAGAAAATACGCACCTAATTCAAAATGTAATTTAAAGCGAATCGCGTGAAATTGGAGATTAGTTTTAAATACATACGTTCTAAATGACGGTTTCTCATAATTAAATCAGGCAATTATTATGACAATCGCTTCCGCTGAAAAATAACATCTTAAACAAAAGTGTTACGTTGTAAGTTGAACACCTCTCTTGTAGATGTAATGTAAGCGACATAACACACATAAAATGGTCAAAACTAAGGATACCGCCTTGGACAGGTCAGTGAAAAAATAAATGCAAACGAAATATGATATCTCATATATTAAACCAAGATCAATGGTGCACCACTTACATCACAATATTAGCCTAATGCCATCACAATTAACATTGTAAAACTGGAACTCCGGCGAGGTATTATCCTTCAATAAACTAGGCGGCATTTATAGGCGATATAGGTAAAACACGCATATGTACATTTATATATGATGTCCAGCAAGCCACACATTAAGTGCTCTATGTTATAAGGCTCCATTGTCGTGAAAAGGGTAACTGCGTAGAAAATTACTTAAACACTAACCACTTTGCAGAAATGTCAATATTTCACTATTGTTTTGCTATGTATTATATGTGTGACATTTGAATATGCATATTTAAAACGAAGAGAGAATACCCATGGCATACTACGAACTCTGGTAATATTGTCTAAGTCCCCTTTTTTTGAACCGTTGTTAAAATGTTAATATATATTTGCTGAATAAGCACAGGTTTCTCTTGAACATTTTAGAAAACTAACTTCACGGGTATTTGAACATAAGGACTATCAGGTTATTGCCCCACATTGTAATTATCGTTTCAATTTGAACAGAGTTGGACACACAATATGTAAATAATAGTTTGGTCAATACATATAATATGCAAATTTTAAAACAACATTTATTGACGTATACATTTGAATAATTAAAATTGCTGCTTACCTGTATAATTTAAGTTTTAATCCAAAAGCTGGAAAAAAAAAATATAACATGCACAGAACACAAACAACCAAACCACGTATTCTAGCAAACAACACTTACATGCATAGTAAGTAGTACATAGAAGCAACTTATGTGACGTCATATGCCTTTATTCATTATTAACATTGTCATTCTTGTTTGTCGGTCTACGTGTTTTCGGGTTTACTCTGTTCTGTATAGCTGCATTTCCTGTTCGACTTTTATACTTACTTTTATATGATACAACAAACATAAACGGGTGACAATAGGAGTACCGCCATGAAACTGTCAGTGGCTAAACGGCCGCTGGTATTTAAAGATAAGGTTAAAGGAGTTTACCTCATTTTTAACGTATTTTTATCCCAATTAAACGGCAGAGGTTAAAAAAAAAACTCGCTATGATATATCCTCTTAACAAACTAGGAAGTATGTATAAGCAATATAAGATCTATCCATTGATACTTCAACATGCCTTTCGAAGATTGTGTGCATGTTTCCTGGGTAGATCCATTACTAAGCAATGTGGATTAATTATCTTGCTCAAGGATAAAAAACATGTCCCTGGCGATGATCGAATTCACGACCTTTCGATCTGAAGTCAGACCCGTACCACTGGACCACGCACTCCACCCCACACCCAATTAGATAAACACAAAGGTGATCATGACTATATACATATAATTGAATTGAATGCTGTTTAGAGCCGCCCCAGAGAGAGGGGAAGGATACATAGGAATCCGGGAACCTGCCCTACTCTTATTATCGAATAGATTCCTATGGTTCTTTAACGTGCTCGGAGGATAGACCGATACACGGGACCGCCCAGTTTACGTCCCCATCCGACGGACGAGGCTAAGGTAAAGTGTCTTGCCCAAGAACACACCGACGGAACTCAGTGGCACCACGGAGGATTGAACCCGGGGCCTCCGGTTACAAATCCGCCGCGCTACCGACTGCGCCACGCCAGCCCCTTATATACATATAAAAACATAAGACTAGACATAACAAGGTAAGTACTATATGATTTGACAGAAGCCAGATCAACAAGAGGATAAACTGTTAATAATGTTCATAATGTTCATAATGTTCTTAGACATGAATACCCGTGCAATAACTGCCGGTATATTTCAGCCGAGCTATACCTGACATATTTAGAAGTTAATTATAGCTCGGTATACCAAACAAACTTTTGTAAAAAGCAATAGAACAATGGTACAAAACATGTACGGTATATTGATCTCAAATAAGGAATTTATGCTACAATCTCGGTTCTACGGACCTCGAAAAGCAGTACACATAGTATGTATTCGAAAAATAATGTTGTACATTGTAATTATATTCGCAAGTCCTATTTAATATGTTTACTTGCAAATGAAACAGATAGCGTAGCCATTACGCACACCATATATATATATATATATATACATATATATAGTAGAGAAAATCATACATTGAACAGAACACCTTTCACAAACACTGGATCCAAAAAAGGATACTAAATGATAGAGTACTGTGTTAAAATACAATGTGGAAAATTATCATTTACAGTGCTATCAACATGATCAACAAATAAAAAAAACTAAACTTCTTAGCTAGCGTGCAAACTATCTAAAATATAAATAAATACTGATAGGTGATCCTTTGAGAGCAACAAACACAATTCAGAGAATAAAGCAGCAAACTCGGTTTTATTGAGTATGTTCATGAGAAGTAATGAAAGAAGCAACACTTCTCACGCCCCCTAGCACCGGCTTAAGCGGTATTCTACTTTAAAGCCACCTATATTGGGCTCGTTGGTCCCAAAGGACCAGTAAAAAGTAACACTACTGATTCGTAGCACGGGGAGACTTTTTACAGCCGCTCGAGCGTGTTCGACTTTACGCGTTCTTCAGGAATACAAGGACATGTAACATTTACAAGAAAATCATCTAAAAACGATTGCAATAAAAACAAATCTAGAAAAAAATGTACAAATGATTATATAGATATGATTAAAATGTCCTGATATTGAAAGAGAATGCCAGCCAAAGGAGCCCATTTAGATTTACAATAAATAAATAATAATAGCGTAATTATATAACGCCATAAATGCTGAGAAATCAACACATATTCAGACCGTTATTAAACGTCGTGACCGTCAAAAGTTGTTTACTTTTTGTCTCGCCCACATAGTGGGTAGCGAGACATAGCATTCACTTTTCAGGCGGTGGCGGCCACATTTTAAATCAACTGCATCTCTGAAACTACGTCAGATGCAATGTTTGGTCTATGGACATCACGTAATGCCAAAATTACCTAGGTCAAGGTCATATTTTGCGTTATTTTCCGAAACTTAACCTTGGTTAAGTAACAACCTCAGTTAACTGTTAACTGTATGTGATTGCTCATTTTCTTTGTTTGATACTTGGTCATATGTATTGTTGGCATTGGTGGACATCACTGAACGACAAAAATTACCAAGGTCAAGGTCATATTTTGCTTATTTTCCCCAAACTTAACCTGGTTAGGTAACTTAACTTCAGTTAACTTTATGTGATTGCCAAACTTTATGTATTTGATACTTGGTCATATGTGTTGTAGGCTGAACGACAATATCAAGGTCAAGGTTATTTTGCGTTATTTACCCTAATCATCAGTTTAATGAGGTAAGTTAACGTTTTCTGATAACTTTAATTTCTTTGTTTGATCATCTGTATTGTTGGCATTGGCAGACATCACTGAATGACAAAAATTACCAAGGTCAAGGTCATATTTTGCGTTTTTTCCCCAAACCTTATCTAGGTAGCTTAACCTTGGTTAGGTAACTTAACCTCTGTTAACCTTATGTGATTGTCTCACTTCATGTCTTTGAAGTTTAAGGGGTATACTGGTTTCACCCTGTCCGTCTGTCTGTCTGTAGACGCAACATTGTCCGCTCCAAAACTCCTCTTCCCCTAAAGCAAATTCCACTAAAATGCTCAATGACCCATGTTTATGAATGAGTACTATATGTATCCTTCGGTCAACGAATCTGGAAAGTAACCACTATCAATAATTGTGTTAAAAAGTTTATTTAAATACGGTGAAAGTACATCTATACCATGAATGAAAAATTCATTTAAGACAATGTCGGGACCACCGGAGCAAGCGTGACCTAAATGTAATATTCCGTATCGCAACTCCGCGTCGATATTTGGGACATTTAATTCATCAAACATAACCTGCAGATCAGTATTTAAAAATCTATCATTCTTGAAATAAATTATATCTTCGTCGGCCTGAAAAAACGGATCTTCATGGTTGTTTATTGCCTTACAATATAAAGCGAAATAATCCGCATTTAATTTCTTTGGCTTGTTTGAAGCAGATGCATATTGTAGTAAATTCCAATATTTTTTAGCGTTTTGCTTCCATAAGCTTACACGTACGTGTTTTATCTTGTTCGTATTGAAAGTCAGCACCCGTGATTTATATTCAGACCTTGCTTTTACCGTGTCCTCTGTTTTCATCGTTTTTGTCTTTTCTGAAAAAAAAAATACTGGTAGAACTGTTTTCTCATATTTGCGCTTTCATAATTATGAATCGGGTTATTTCCCTTTAACTGTTCATTTTCACATGGGCCTCGTGTTTTCTTTTCGAAAAAACGCTTGCATACTGGGCCTATGGTGTGTGTAAACGACACAATAGATTCAGACCGTTATTTATTGTACACACTACCCATTAAGTTTGTTTGATAAATCATTATTTTTATCGATAAATACATCCGAATGTAAATTGAATTTGTATTCGTCTTTTACTGAGCTGTCCCATTTATAAAAAACTACCTGGTGGTTCCAACTTTGGCGCGGGTCCGTTATCAATATTATGTACAGACTCAGTAATTGTAGTATTTCCCAACAATGAGAACTCGATTAGGCTTGATCGGAATTTATGCTTGTATTATGTACAAAGAATGAAGAGAACTCTACAAAAATATCCGGATTGCAAATGCAATAGTCTACCATGCTGCTACCCCTGCTTCCGACAAAAGTGAAAGAGCCTATGTCCACTATATACACTGTTCATATGAAGCTGGACGTGTGACATTGAAACTCATTAGGAGGGTTACAGTCTAAGAGTATTAGGAAAATTATTTACAAGATTATTAAATACTCGGTTGACTATTTGGGTAGAAGAATATTATGTATATGTAGAACCGCAAGGCGGTTTTAGATCCTGTATGAGTACTATAGTATGAGTACTATAGACAATGTTTTTGTCCTACATGGACTGATTAGCAATGTTTTAAATCAAAGTAAGCAACTTTGGTGTGCCTTTGTAGATTACTCCAAAGCGTTTGACTATGTTGTTAGGGATAATCTTTGGTATAAACCTATAAAACTTGGAGTTAGAGGGATAATGCTCGATGTTATATGATCTATGAATGAAAATGTCAAATCAAAAGTTAAGTTTGAATGACTAGAAGATGACTGTTATATGAAAGGTTACACCGGAGTGGATATTGGTTCCCTTAAGTTGTTTTTATTACTATATGCAGATGATATCATTATATTGGCCAACAAGGCCATAGAATTACAATCAGGATTGGATATATTGCATGATTATTGTACAAGGTGGAAACAAAGTTAACACTGACAAGACCAAGGTAATGGTCTTCAGGAAAGGTGGAATATTGCTCAGAAATTTAATATTTTATCAAATGCATTACCTATAGCAATTGTGAACATTTCATATTTGGGTATTATTTTTACCACGGGTGGGGCATTCACTGATTATCGGGACAAGCACAAAAAGCAATTTTTAAACTTTAAAGATATTTATCTAAATTTACAAGCATATCTACAAGGCACACTCTTGAATTGTTAGATCAATTAATTACTCCTATCTTAAACTATGGCAGTGAAGTGTGGGGCTTTAGAAAAGCCAACAAAATGGAATGTGTGCACTTACATTTTTGCAAAACATTGCTTTTTGTAAAAATATCCAATCAAAATGATTTTTTCTACGGAGAATTAGGAAGAATAAATCATTATACAAGAACACTTTTCATAATCATTAAATATTGGTTGAAAATTCTAAATTCAGATAAAAGAAAATATATGGATCACATTTACATGATGATATTGGAAGATATGATTAAACTGCCATTTAAATCGAACTGGGCGTCTTTTGTCAAAGATAGATTATCCCGTTTAGGATTCTATGAGGTATGGTTATCACAGGGTGTAAGGGATGTGAACATATTTTATCTGTCTTGCAGCAGTGCCTTAAAGATACTTTTGTACAAATCTGGGATGAAAGAATACACAGTTCTAGCAGAGCAATATTTTATGCGTGTTTCTCCGACTTTAAATTTCAATTTTATCTGGATACTGCGAACAGTATTAAATTTAGAAAAGCACTTACAAGTCTTAGAGTGTCTTCTCATAGGCTCCAAATAGAAGCTGGTAGGTGGAATCAACCAAATAAAACACCGAGAGAAAACAGAAAATGCAAATTATGCAATGTGTGAGAGGACCAATACCATTTTTTATTTGAATGTCCTTTATATAATACCTTAAAAATTGTACTTAAAATCATATTTCTATAGAAGACCGAACATGATCAAATTGACTCATTTAATAACATCAGAAAATAAGAAACAAATGAAAGATTTGGCAATGTACACCTGTTAAAAGATATAGAATTAAAACCACATAAACAAAATTGGGCAATATCTGTTAAAACAGTATTGGAATGTTTAGATTTTTACCATGTCTGGTACCTTCATGATATATATAGATATATTGTATGTGACTTTAAGCAAAGACTGTACGACAACTTTGTTCAAAACTGGAGTGCAAGATTAGATGCTTCTTCCAGAGCAAATACATATACACTTTTCTGTACTTTCTCCTACAAGCCTTATCTTGAGATATTGAATATAAGAAAAATTCGCACGGTATTAACAAGGTCAAGGGTAGCTTCCCATAGATTACAGATAGAGACATGTCGCTGGAATAGACATCAGAGTATTCTTATTAATGAAAGAAAATGCATTGTATATAATATACTGGAAGACGAGTTTCATTTTATTATAGAATGTACTATATACAAAGAATTAAGAATTAGGTACATACACAAGTATTACATAAACAAACCTAATATTGCAAACTTCATAGAACTGATGTCATCAAATAACGAAAATACAGTAAGAAATCTAGCAACAAATGTTTTCAATTGTTTTAATATACGAAATGAAACAAATTATGTGCATGCATAATTACATACTCTCCTATACACCAATGATTTGCCTTTGTCTTGTTATTCATTGTATTTATGCAACACATATATACGCTACTGTTAATAATATTGTAATGCAATTATTAAAAGTGTTTAATTATACAATATGTATACAATTGTTTAACATTCTATAAGTTAATTAAAAAGATAACTGCACTGTACTGTACTGTATGCTCATGGACCTAAAGATTTTCTGTATTGAATAAACACACAAACACATGCAAAGCCTTTGATTTAAGAAACTTTTCTGTATATACCCGATAAGTCATGGTAAACAATACTATCAACCTCCTGTGTGAAAGTTGTGTTAATTGTTGTTGTTTTTTTGTGTTTTTTTGCTAATACAGCTCCTTTTAGGTACATCTTTGTGAGAACTGAAAATTCTATTAATTCAAGTAGTATTTCATTAATACAATAAATGTATTCTTTAAAGTAAGGTTCAGCGCACCATTGTCGTAAAACATGAATTCTCATAATGCATGAAACGAAAATTACATTTAAATAGTGTATATTGCTTGTCATGCTATTGTGTGTTGTTATATGTATTACATGAATTACTTTATGACACTGTCACGTCATTGTATCTATTTTGAGTATTTATTGAAGTATCTATCATATGCTCATGAGTCTTATCAGACTTAATGCATGAACTATTATGGAAATTGTAAGGTCAACGTCGGGATGCCCTCGACCCGTCCTAGAGAATAATAAAATAAAATAAAATTATATCCATTATATTAGGCCGCATATATTACCTTCGAAATATTATGATTCTTGAAACTGCTTGGTATTAACAAAGAACTTTACGGCTGGATAGGTTGCTGTCGAGCCCAAACATAGCTTCAAATATTAATACTAGATAAATAGAAATACATGAAAAATATAACAAATAAAGATGCATTTTATTTAAATACGTAATTAATCAAATAACAGTCAATAATAATAACAGTTATAAAAATATATATAATGATGTATATAAAAAACCGATACGTTTTATTAAAACAATGATCTCATTATGTCTATTTGATTAATAATAAAATCATAAAAGATAAAATAAATTAAAACCTTTGTGATTAAATGAATAACTCTGAGAATAAATAAAAATAATACAATAAATACACAATATTAGTAATAATAATAGTAATAATAGCAATAATAATAATAATAATTGGATCTACATGTACATTAAATACACATATAAATATAATAATATTATTAATACTAATACTAATGATAGCTTTAATAAGAATAATAGCAATAAATAGAACAATAATAATAATAATAACAATAATGCAAATAATACTATTTTTAATAATAATGAAAATAATAATAATAGTTATTATAAAAATAATAATCATAAAACAAAATAACAAAATAATAATAATAGTAATAATAATAAACAGGGATATTTAAATTAAATTAAATTAATTAAAACTAGATATGGTTAGAAACTGGTTAGTGATTTCAGTTTTATTCTGTTTCATGAATCGAGCTTGTAAAGAGGGGATGCAATCGGGACAGGAAAATGACCGTCCAGTGACTACGACCGCGCCTGCTGTAAAGAAGATATTTCCTGCTGTCTGAATGTGGTGGACAAGACTGAATGGTCGGTGCGAAGTGAATCATCAGCCGATATACTTTTTGCGGCGGTGCCACAGCAGAGCTCAGTAAAACGGCTAAAGTAATGGAGGTGGATTGTGTGTGTGTAGTTCTAAGGTTTATAGTCCGTCCGCCAACGAACACGTCAAGGTATACCTGACGCGATGGGCACAATAGAGTCTGGACAAAAAAATAAATAATGGAGGTGGAAGGCAAGTGCAAGCATGGGTTTCACAGAGCCCGCATAAATCCAACCTAATTGCATGCCAAGACGGGCCCGCTTTGTAACCAAGATTCTAATATATGGCCAATCGGCAACGCTTCAAGTAATACTTATGTTCTAGTAAGATGTTTTAAATTGTATCCTACACATACACGATGTCTTCGTACTAAAAGGGGGTTTACAAATGGTTTCCAAATCGGGTAATCTGGTTCAAGAGTTGGTTCTCTGGAACACAATATTAAATCAGCTGATTGTCAGAATATACCTCAGAGGTTAACGAGGTCGACTAGAAGGCTCATTAAAAAATCCACGTGATGCAAATTTACAAATTGTGCAGGTTGTCTTTATTAGGAAATCGAAATGTGGATTGAGTGTGATCACTAATCTTAGATACACTTTATCTTTTTCTGGATGAATGAATTTATTTTTGAGGGATAAAAGTAAAATCGATGTCAGGACTTGTTACATGTTTACTAAGATATGTGGCGATCTAGAGGTTCCTTTAGTGGATGTAAAGTCTGTAGGTTCAACTACTATGTTGTTCTCGGTTTAGAGACCGACCCTAATGAAATGGTAATTGGTATTCACCTACTCAAAATAGTTGAGTTATAACATAATTTAATTTGAATGACTCAGAGGAAAAAACGTTACTCTGGAGCTTCAGATCATGACAGACAAAATAGCCAGTGCATGTTACGACGAGTTTTCGATGATGCACATGTTAATTTAACTCGCTCACACCGTAACTTTCGGATTTACTAAGAATATAGGGAATATGTATGCCTATAGTTAGGGTGTATAGGAGAGTTTAATGGAGTGCCATATATTTCGAAAAAGTCGTGGTATGGTAATCAATGGTTAACATATCATTTAACGATAGTATTGGGCTGTGTCTGTTACTTTTGCAATACGTTGTCTTTTCCCCACGTGACATTCCTATTAGGTCTGATATCACATTGCTAAGACGGTTCCGGTAGTGTTAGCAGTTTTCAGTACGGGTCCCCGGGTTTAGCGATAGAGATTTGCAGCTTACGCAATCACTTTTGAGAGGTTTTCTCAATATTGTGTGTATATATTCACTCTTGTTTAAAGGGACACTATCATGTACGAAACAAAGGAACACGTTTATAAATGTTGGAAACGTTTTAATAATTAAATTATTTCCATCCTTTTACACTTAATCCGGCCCAAATTGGTAATGTTCTACTTAAAATTGGCCGTTAAAGGCTCTCTATGGTTTAAATACCGTGATGGTGTGTTCTACACATAATCTGTAGGATTGTACGTCTGTTACATTTTATGCACTTGTAAAATTATCTGTTTTAGCCAGCCATGTGGCAGGCAGGAATTGAGCCCCACCCCAAGCAATATAACAAATACATGTATAGATAACTTTCACAAAAATACTTGCCGGGCTTTCTTTACAAACGCCTCTGTATCACATTAATTATTTTCTGGAGATGTGGTCTACAAACTTCGGAAGTTAAAAGGAACTGACGGGTTTTCTGACCACTTTACAAATTTAAGTAATTAATTAATTAATTAATCAGGAATTTCGTCAGAAAAGGGTACGACCCTTTCGTAACACTGCATGTTTAGTGATTGACCTACAGTTAGTCACTATGCTTCACGTGTCCCTTTTGCGATGACTGGATAACCTCTTGGGACTCTAAGATTGCACCTACGTAAACCCCGACCAAGGGAGGTAAGTGCATGAGCTTTCGTCCCCCGGGTTTTCTGGTCGCACCCTAGATTGATTTTCTCTTTGGCTGCAACTGCTGTTTTTGTTCAGTACAATTCTGGATACATTCTGAGATGTTTCTTATTTTGTATTTTATATAGCGTTATAACAACATCTTAGTGTTTCTGTTGTTAATTTCTCTGGATGTGGACTTTACTGGTAGAGAATTCCTTTTGATTGGATGTAGTTTTGTTTACAATGTCTTGTCTATTTTGGCACTGAAGACAGGATAATAGCGAGGATTATGTACACATAAAATCGATTCAAGCTAACATGTAGACCTTATTGCCTACTTACCGTTCCAAGTCGGTAACCCTGTCTTCACTACCCTTCTGTTGTATTGTGTCTTTTTCATTGTATAATTAATTAAATATTGCTCGTTGTTTGTAGTACAGTGCGGACCTACAATGCCATTGTGTTTTCTATAGGATCCTATATCTCATTTTTGCATTAAACATGTTAAAGGCATTGCAGAGGTTTGTAAGACTGACAAGAGTTACAAGAAATTTAATCATCAACTTGTAAGGTTAGACACAGACATATTTTCATCCGTACTGAAGAGAGTCTTGTCTCTGCTAAATATTGATTACCCTGATTACGCGGCACACTCCTTTACGATTGGTGCTGCCATGGCAGCAGCCTAAACTGAAATTATGTCGGAACTGTCAAGATGACAGAAACCTGGAGTTCCGCGGCATAGCCATGTCATTCTTTTCAAGTCTACCAGAACTCAAACAACTGCCATACAAAGGCATTTGTGACAAAATATGGTTTCTCTTATATCATTATTTGGTTTGACTTTACGGAGACACCCAACATTTATCTCATTATATTATAAATGTACCACTTATAACACGATATACAACTGTATAAAATATGTGTACCTCAATTTAGATAATTCTTATGATTTTCAGCATGTTGTTAACGGAAACGAAGTTGATTTAGGTCAGCGTATGGTGAAATCAACGAGCATGATTAGCGGCTCCAAGCAGCCCAGGTGGAACAAACCGAGGGTTTGACGCATTGGTTTTACAATTATGGTGTCAAAACTGTAGTGGTATGAGCTTGGGCAAATTACAAGCACAGTTGGTGATGAAATAAAGTCAGTTTAAACCCAGATTATTGTATAGTGCATTGTGGAGACAATGATTTAGTAATGCAGATATGGATAAGTGATGGTAACCAATGATGATAATGAATACATATAAAAATCGAATGGAAACGAAGCATTCAAGAACAAAAGTCAACCACAAACACACACAGAAACAAAGAACACATTCAAAGATTAATAAAAGGCCAAATAAGACATCACAAACACAAAAGGGTTAACAATAGGCTACCGCCTTGGAACGGTCAGTGGCAAAACAAACCGCTGGGGGTTCAAACCAGGTTCTAGTGTTGTGCACCAAACATACACTTACCCTACTGTCAACCAAATAAAACAGGACAGTATAAACAAAGAAATCACCGCCATGAACTATTCTTTAACTAACAAGGCAGCATTAATAGGCAATACAAGTAAAACACACAGATGTTCGTGTATATAAAAATACGTAAAAATAATAGCCTAGAAAGCCACAAAGAAGGTACTCAATGACTTTGCAAAGGTTTTACGGAGTTTATGGTAACGGTAACCCCGATGGAGTAACTTTTTAGTTATACAAAGATTACGAATATTAAAGCCTTCAAAAACGAATAAGTTGAGACACCATAAGAAGTTCTCGGGGAACATCCCCATTTAAATAGGGATAAGTAACAGTATCAAAATTAAAATCACCTCTCTTGTCATATATTCTGCTAATTATTTCACCATTTGCAATGGAGAGATGTAAATCAAGAAAAGAAGCGATAGTATCAGAATTATTAGCTTTGTTAAGTTGAAGTTCTGCAGGGTATATATTATTAACCATAGTAGAAAAGAAACGATTGTAAATGTTTAATATGTCATCCAGATACCGAGAGGTCTCATTAAAGGCCTCAATAACATAGATATCTGGTGAAAGACTCAACATGAAATCCCTTTCATACCAATATAAAAACAAATCTGCGACAAGGGGTACACAGTTCGTACATATAGGGATACCAACAATTTGTCTATAAACGGTCTCCATACCTGACGAAATTATTATCTAATAGGCTGGTGAGTACTTCACAAACTTCTTGGCAATAAGCTTGTCTTTGATAAGGTGATGTGGTAAGGTTGTGTGTAATACAGGAATCCAGTACATAGTTGGCATCTTGTTCTGCCTTTCTTCTACCCCAGCCTTGAAATAAGTGCACCGATTAATATGTGTGTTAACAACATCATTCTCAGTATAAAGAACTAGAGTTTACGAATTAGTGCTATCGAATTCCAGAGATAAAACATTTGTAGGCGTCAAACAATAATTACATTATTAGCTGCTTTATCAGCAGGGACTACAACAAATATTTTAATGAAATTTTTGAATTCCCGATTTGATTTGAAATTACGAAATGAAAACCTAGGTCTCGGAGGACGTAAAGAGGGGTTAGCATTCTAAAAGTTAATGCGTGTTTCTATAATTTTAAAAATTGAATTTTACCAAATAGAAAAAATAGTTTGGGTCCGCATGTTCTCTAAGACACAATTTTATACTAAACTCCTCAATGGATTGGGCGATCTGAGCACAGCAGGCATTTAAAGGTAATCTATACGCAGCACGTTTCGAAAACAGATAACAACAATATCAAAATTACAAGTGATGACATGACCTGCAGGAGCATAGCAAAATGTTGATGCGTTACATTCACGTTCCTTAGGAGTGTTATTTACTATATAAAGCTCAGAAACTATTTTGTTGTGTAGAAAATAATATTTCTAATAGGTGTTTTATACTTATAACAAATTACATGATTTTCTGAATTTTTGAAATATTTAGTGATAGAATCAACTACATGATTATCTTGAAAAATATTAGGCATGTCAATGAAATCAATACCTTTATTAAGATATAGTATTTTTGGAAAATGCCTGGCGTGATCAATATTGGGTCGGAGAACACGTTGTGTGCAGATTTGAATTACGAAGGAAGTGTTATACAAGGGATCTATACGATTGAATATTTAGTCTGCTTTTTCGTCGATCAACTTAAGTGAAGAAATGGACAGAGAGGTATATACAGATTTAAATATCGAATTGGAAAAGCAGCATTCTTGGACGACAGTCAACCACAAACTCACACAGAAACAAAGAACACATTTAAAGATGTATACAAGGTCAAATAAGACATCACAAACACAACAGGGTTGACAATAGGGCTACCGCCTTCGAACGGTCAGTGGCAAAAAAAGGTGGCGGTGGTTTAACTAGGTTCTAGGTTCACCAAACCTCACACTTACCCTACTGTCATCCCAATAAAACGGGTCAGTGTAAATAAAGAAATCCCCGACATAAACCATTCTCTAACCAACAAGGCAGCATTACTGGGCAATACAAGTGTATGCTCGTGTTTCTATTAATACCAAAAAAGAAATAGCCTAGAAAGCCACAAAGAAGGTACTCATTGACTTGGCAGAAGCCAGAGCAACAATATAATAAACCATTGAGGGCACGACAAGACAATACTGCAGACAAACATCAAACGTCACCGTCCTTTTGGCTTTAGGTAGACGTCATCATCAGGCTGTCCTACCGGTCATCTTAAAATCAAAGAGGAAAGCATTGTGGCGAACTGCAAATGGGTCCACCACCAAGCATACAGTGCGTTGCAAGAAGAAAGACAAATATACAGGACAGTTAAAGCAGCACCCAAGGACGACAGTCAACCACAAAACACAAAAACAAACGACGTCACAAACACGAAACGGTTGACAATACGGCTACCGCCTTGGAAATATTGAAAACAATTATGTTGTGTTTTGATTGTAAAAAATCACTGGTTGAAAATGAATCGTGATAAACGGGTTAAATGCATTAATACGCCGATATATACATAACAGTATCATAAACATATTAAAACCTTTGCAAAATTTTGTTATCGTAACCCTTCTTTTTTCCAAATATAAAAGTAATTTAAGAACTCTTTTGCGACAAGGACTATCACAACTTGACTTTTATTGTGACGTGATTTACAAACTTCGTAAGATCGTTAGTCATGATCACTTTCATACTATCCTACAGGGATTGTATGATATTCTTTGATGTGTTTTGTGGTTTACTGTCCTCCTTGAATGCTACTTTCCCTGTCCGATCTTTTTATATTTCTTTTGGAACGGTCAGTGGCAACAAAGGCCACTGGGGGTTTAAACCGGTTCTAGGGTGCACCAAACCTGACACTTACCCTACTTCATCCCACTAAAACAGGACAGTGTAAATAAAGAAAGCGCCGCCATGATCTAATCCCTAACCAACAAGGCAGCATCAATAGGCAATATAAGTAAAACACAAATATGCTCGTGTAAATATAATACAAAACAAAATAGCCTAGAAAAACACAATGAAGGTACTTAATGTCTTGGCAGAAGCCAGAGCAACAAGAGAATAAACCATTAAGGGCAGACAGGAAAGATCATAGACAAACAGCAAGCGCCACCGTCCCAATGGGCTTTAGGTAGGCATCATCATAGTATCCACAGCCTGTCCGGTCATCGTACAATTAAAGAGGAAAGCATAGTGGCGAACTGTAAAAGGGTCCACCACCAAGCATGCAGTACGTTGCAAAATGATAAGGTCATAACCTCTTTTGATAAACTTTTTAACAAGTTTAACAAAGATAGTATGAAAGAGATCATGATCAAGAATCTTACGAAGTTTATAAATCACATCACCATAGAAGTCAGGTTGAAATAGTCCTTGTCGCCGAAGAGTCCTTAAATTACTGTTATACTTGGAAAGAAGATCAGGGTTACGATAATACGATTTTGCAAAGGTTTTACGAAGTTTATGGTAACGGTAACCATGATTGAGTAGCTTTTTAGTTATACAAAGATTACGAATATTAAAATCTTCAATTCGAGTACAAAAATGATAGGGTCATAACCCCTTTTGGTAAACCTTTTAACAAGAATTTTAACAAAGATAGTATGAAAGTGATCATGACTAACGATCTTACGAAGTTTGTAAATCACGTCACCATAAAAGTCAAGTTGTGATAGTCCTTGTCGCAAAAGAGTTCTTAAATTACTTTTATATTTGGAAAAAAGATCAGGGTTACGATAACAAAATGTTGCAAAGGTTTTAATATGTTTATGATACTGTTATGTATATATCGGCGTATTAATGCATTTAACCCGTTTATCACGATTCATTTTCAACCAGTGATATTTTTACATTCAAAACACAACATAATTGTTTTCAATATTAAACTATGAACATATGTTTCCAATATATGACATAATAGCAATGTACCCCTTTATTATAAAAGGTAACACACTAAAAATGTAAACGTATCAATAGGTCGAATCATTAAGGGACTGTCGCTTGATAAAGAGGATAGGGTGTAAAGTAAAATTTTTAAGTGTACATTTGCTCTGTGCAACTGAGAATATATTGAAAACTATAACATGGTATTACCGTTAATTTAAATTTATAGCAAGCAGCTTTAAAGCGAAAATCATATCTGAATGATAAACCAGAGGTGCTTTTTTTAATGAAATTATTCAAGAGTGCATTCCTTTTAAAATCATGATTACATTCCCTATTCATGCGTTTATATCTTCTTTTTTAATTTCACACGAATCACAAAAACGTTAATGGATTCTAGAGCATGATTCAGACATTGATGTAAAAATATAATAGGTTCAAACAACACATTGGTTATATTGGGACAGCGACCTCAGAGGGAGCTATTATAAAGAATGATGTTTGCAATCAGACATTTTTATGGTATATAGCGAACAAACGCGGGGCAGAGGTTTTAGCTCCAAACCACAATGCATTATCAACTGAGCCACCAAACCACTTTGCAAATGAACATCTTCAGTACTATCTCTCTCACATTATATAAAAATCTATATTTTGCAGTTCGTTTCAAATCAGCTATACCCACCTTCCTCTGTGTCACCTCTAACTCCTATTTCTTATTATTAATAATGGACATTTTCCAAATTAATTAAATTGTATTCGTATAATCCACTCGTTTAATGTATTTGTCTATTTAGATCTCGTATTTCAAGTCACGTTCTGTTTTTTCCTGTTTCGGGTTTCCCTTATTTCCATTATGGCTAATGCTGGTTTCGTTTATAATGTAAGCTAAGTATAGTCAAAGAATTTACTAACTATTTTGACAACGCTAAGTAATTTGAAATATTGATTTTTCATATTTCCAGTATGCATTCAGTGAAAATATTTAATTACTGATGTCTCTAATTACATCGCAGTGTGCTGGTGCACACAACGCGAGCTATGGATTAAACAATTAGTGATTGTCGATGTTTATGGCAGTAAAACAGTTGTGACATATCGAACGTCCCGGCTAATTAAACAATGAATTTAGATAAGTATATATTAACTCGACGGTGGCATGAATATAAATGGTGGGTGAATGCATGTAGTTTACACATCGGATTTAACGTATTAATGCCTCAACTATTGTTTTTAAATAATGCTTGTTTTATTTGTTGTATCAAACAATCGATAATCGATCGTAGATGAGAATTATCTAAATATGTTTTGTGCTTGCTTAATGCAGCACTCACAAGTATCCAACCACATCAATATGCAGCTTGTTTTGCTGATGGGAGCCAAAAAACATACAAATACCATGTTATGCGAACATGTCATTTTATTTTACCATAAAATGACTATAATGTAATATATATGTGATTACATTATATTAGAATGCTATATACATGACTAGTTAACTAACACTCTTACATAACATGACTAGTTAGAAAATGTTCAATAATACATTTGTGTAATTAAATCAAACATTCCCACAGTAAAAGGTGGGTAACTATCCGCCCACACAGTGACATAGAATATACAACTTTTATGATAAAAGAATCGGTTAGTGACTTATCGGCCGTCCTTGCATTAAAAACATATATGTATAAAGCTGCCCTAACGCCAGATCTGAAAATATATATTTCCAATACAGGCGGCGAAATGGGGATGGTGTTGGATTGATGAAAATTGTAACTTCTCAATTCTGTTGATGTTTCTTTGTTTGCAATAGAAGGCAAGAGGTCATGTGATCTTTGTTTTGTTGATAATGAACCCAATGGCGAATAACAACCGGCAAGGACGGCTGATTAACCGCACAAACTCAATTATTTGCAATAATTATATTTTGTGCTTGCCTTATGCAGCACTCACAAGTATCCAACCACATCAATATGCAGCTTGTTTTGCTGATGGGAACCAAAAAACATACAAATACCATGCTATGCGAACATGTCATTTTATTTTACCATAAAATGACTATAATGTAATATATATATGATTATATTATATTAGAATGCTATATACATGACTAGTTAACTAACACTCTTACATAACATGACTAGTTAGAAAATGTTCAATAATACATTTGTGTAATTAAATCAAACATTCCCACAGTAAAAGGTGGGTAACTATCCGCCACTCTACAGCCCACCCTACATTTTATCTTTTTCTGATTGGTCAAACGGACAAACGCAAAAAAAGGATAAAAAACAAAAACGCGTTTTCTAACTCTGCTCAGGCGCACTACTCGCATTTGGAAACGCCCGTTTCATAACGTTTGGAAACGGGAAAACTCTGAGCATGCGCCCACAAGCGTTTGAAAAAACGTTTTAACGGTCGTTTACGTTTCTACACGAAAAACGAAAGACAAACTAGTTTGAAAAGGTAGAGTAACGGTAAAACTCGGTAATGAAACGATTAGTTAGCTGTATCACAAAAACACTTTAATTTAATTTCACAGTTAATATAAACACTCGTACATACTCATTAACGAAATAAATTGCGCTTAACTTTAGTATTTAAATTTAATATTATTTGTTATGGCAAGGAATAATTTGACACTACACTTACAAACCACCCATGTGTGACGTATCACATATAAAGTTCAACTTTATTAATTTATTACGGACAAACGGAATAAATTGCATTCTTGTGATTTAAGCGATACTTCTTATAATTATCTGGAATATATATCGGTCTGCCTAATACTTTACGTGATAGACGAATATAATTGCATTTAATTTTAATATTGCATATAATCTATGATACTACGTCAAAAGGCCTAGTGCCATAGGGCGAGTATAAACAAAAACTATATCTCTCTCTCGTGTGGAATGAAAAATTCATTTTCTGCCCAGACGCTAAAGAGTTTAGATGTGTTTTATATTTTGGAATTTTAAGTAACTGTTTTGTATTATTATATTAAAAGGTAAATAACAAATTTATAAATGAAACACATTTGATCTACGCTGATTATCATATTATTATTATTATTAGTATTATTATTATTATTATATTATTATTATTATTATTATTTGAATTGCATTTATATATGAAGTCTCACGATAACCGACGCTTCAGTTTGCATTTTGATAAAAAAAAAATATAAGTAACATTTGCAATGAGGGATCGACCTCAAATAAAGCTTAAACTGTCAGAAATATCTCCCAAGAATATACAAGAATATAATGTTTGTTTACCTCATTTACAGTGTGTATCTTACTGATGTTTGCTTGGGCTTACAGTTAGTTGCTTTTACTCTTAAGCAGTTTCGGAACGCGTTAAAATGTGCTGAGTTACAGTATTATTTTAGTCTATTCATTAAATCAATTTGAATTATCCTCAACCTCCAATTTCTCAGAGCTAGCTGGACTCCTGGATATATTTATATATACATTGCATATGTAATCAATTTTTATAGAACAACAAGTTGTTTGTTTACCTCATTTTATCATGACCATTTTATCTGACAATAATATTAGTTTTATGATTAGAGATCAATAACTTTGAAACTGACGCAGTCCCCTGCTTTGGCTTGGGACTGGTTCCATCATTTTGCAGTAAAACATGCTTGCATTTTCATCACTGACAGAGTCCGCGTTTGGCTTAAGCGTGTGAGAAAGTTTGGATGCACGATTTTGCAAGCTCTTTACGTTAAATACAGCACTAAAATAGTTCCATTTTTCAAAGAGGAACTTCAACAGTTATGAATTTCGTGTTACAAAGAGTACTGTGATTAAAACACCTACAACATCACAGTTGTGTATTTTCCCTAACTAACTCCATCTTTTGTTTTACAAAACATCTTGGGATTTCTTTGGAATAGTATGTGGAATTAAGTGTGCAGTATAAACAATATATAGCGAAAATTACCGAGTTGCGTTTCTTTTTCCTTTCAGTATATATTTTTTGTTTAAACATATTTATTTACATCGATTGCGAAACAAGTTCTTGCAACTTAGATTAATCACTCTCGATGGCTTCCTGGGTAGAACCAGTAATAAGCAATGTGCATTAATTATCTTGCTCAAGGATAAATAACGTGGCCTCGATGTAGGATCGAACCCACGACCTCTCGATCAGGAGTTCGGCTCTCAACCACTGGACCACGCATTCCATATATGTCGCTTATTTATTTGTATATACAAAGTCTGTCATTTCAACGTCATTTCATTCAATGTCCATCATTCTAGACTTTCGTATGTGTCGTGTTCGCCCGTTTCCAAAGGTCCACTCTCATACTCTTTCACCCATTACCGTTGGAAACGTTGGAGAATGCCGATTTGCTCTGCAGCGTAGCATATGTGCCTTTGTGACGTATTCTTACGAACCCTTTACACATTTCCGGTCGTTTACGGGACCATGTGTATTTTAAATTGAAAATATGTTTTGTATGTGCATTATGAGTATATATCTTCCTCTGTAGTAAGAAAAACGATTGAGTAAGAGTGCGCTGTGCTTCATTTAATCATTATCTTTTATATTGTGTTTCATTATAGGATACACTTTGTTTTAGAAAAAATATGACGATAACTTAAATTGTATTGTATTGTCGTATAACGCATGATCCCTTTTCAATTGCATTCAAGCTTTGAAACGAGCAATACTTAATGTTGCAATACGTAGTAATATGCAAAAACAATCTAAATTGCTCTATTCAAAAGAGTATTGATAATTACTTGCGAAGAAACACTAACGGGACGACGCGAGTTTAAACAAATCCAGATTGACCGTGTCCCTTAAATATGAATCGAGCTGATTCAGATATATATTAAAATAAATTCCGTGTATGAAATTTATTTTAATATTACAAATACGTTTAAATATATAGCGTGTTACTTTTTATAATATACCGAGTATATTGCTATTATGTCATATGTTGGGCAACATATGCTCATAGTTTAAAATTGAATACAATTATGCTTTGTTATGCAAAGAAACACACAAAACCCCACTAGTTAAAATAGAGCGTGAATAACGGGTTAAATGCAATAATACGCCGATATATACATTATAGTACATAGTATGAACTTAGTACTGTTGATTTTATGAATATTGAGTTCTGCTCAAACCGGAGATAGAGGGCGTGAGCGGTAGCTAGCATATTTCACTACCGCTCATGAACAGTCTCTATCAAACCGAGACCGCAATGTTTCGTACGTGTCGTGCTCGGCCATTTCCAAAGGTCCATTATCATAGTTATACTCTTTTTTATAGCACAGTGGCGTTGCTTGTGCAGTGTAGCGGCAGTAAAACATCTCCCCGCGCTTGCAATCAGTACTGTTATTCATTCGATCTTTGGAGATCGTTGAGCCCGATACTTATATTTAGTTATCGGTGGTACATTTTTAATTTCTTTTGTTTTCTTACTTAATTTTTGATTCGGTGGTTCCACTAATCCGGCCGATAAAATGCTCTGGGTATTGTTTAACCACTCATAGGATATGATGTCTGCTTTTTGATAGGCAGGCTTCATAACCCCTGCTCCCAACTAAATTCCATTACGTTTATTTCGCTCTTCGGGGCATTTAAGACATGGGGAAGCGTTACACTTCATGTCCACCGCCATATGCATGCCATCTTCGGGATGGTTAAAATTCTGTACTGTTGATTTTATGAATATTGAGGTCTGCTCAACCCGGGGCTAGAGGGCGTGAGCTGTAGCTAGCATATTTCACTACCGCTCATGAACAGTCTCAATCAAACCGAGACTGCAATATTTCGTATGTGTCGTGCTCGGCGTTTCCAAAGGTCCATTATCATACTCTTTTTTTTAGAATTCCGATGATTACTTTAAAACACACACAAACGAAATATTCCCAAGAGCACGAATTTTATTGATCTTACAAAAGAAAAAAACTGATGGAACGCGCCGAATTTAAATAAAAAAATCAAGATTGCCGTGTTTATAACCAGACACATTATCATACTTAATGAAATGTGGCGAAATATATATATCTTGTTTATTTTTTATTTTATTCCTCATTATTTGTACAACATTATAGTGTGCCCACAATACATGACAAAATACAAGAACGAAAGTAAACTAAATTACTAATGTCGTATACACCTTATAGTTTTAAACTATTACATTTCTGAGAGTATTAAATACCAGCTATTTTTTGTCTGCTCCTATAATTATTATGACCAGTGCACATTGTATTAACTCGCATCATACAAATAGCATGTATTGAAAAGAAAAGTAATTTCAGCTTGTTATAAATTGCTTATTTAAATCAGTATTCGTCGTAAATCAAAGTTGAAAATATTATGTATGTATTAATAAATAATACATAAAGTATGCATAATTAAAATTTAGGATTGAACCATGTACTATTTCTTTCGTTAATTGTGATTGGTTGATTGCAATAAACGGAGTAACTGACTCTATATCACAACATATGATTGGCCAACATTAAATACGATGAGAACCTCAACTGTGATTGTAATGGTCACTAATGGTCAGCAAATGCCCTTGGACACTCGTAAATATAACATTTCAAGATACCAGTCCTATATACATTGATAGCAATGATTTGACAATTAAATATGAATAATTAATAATACAGGTATAAGGACAAACATACTAAATCAAAAGTGTTTAAAGATATGTATAAATTCGCCAATGGACCTAATTGCGAAATACAAATACTATTACATAGTAGGGGTAAAGTCGTCTGGCCTGATTGAATCAGATGGATTATTGCATATAAAAATTATCTTTTCGACTTGTTAAGGCTTGAGTTTAAGTGTAATTCTAAGTTTTATAGACCCACCGCCCATTGCTGCACGAAGAATCCCGATGACAGCGGGTATCTTAGATAAGGTTTCCACTGTAAAAAAAGTAATTAAATATTCATATTTAATTCATGTTCACGTTATAAATTTAATATGACAGCGGACATATTAAAAAAACGTAATTAAATAATTCATATTTAATTCATTGTCACGTTATAAATGTAATATGACAGCGGGCATATTAAAAAAACGTAATTAAATAATTAATATTTAATTCATTTTCACGTTGTCAATTTAATAAAACAGCGGGCTTATTAGATAAGGCTTGCATATTAAAAAAAACGTAATTAAATAATTCATATTTAATTCATTTTCACGTTATCAATTTAATATGACAGCGGGCATATTAGATAAGGCTTACATATTAAAAAAACGTAATTAGTAAAATATGATGGTGGTTTGACATCTTTTACTGTATCGGACTAGGTTGCGGAGGTAGAATCTTTGCCTTTTTGATCTTTGCACAGCTGAATGCAAGTTATATAGTATGACATAAAATACCAGAATGATACATGCTAACTAATTAATGCATCTTCCATTTTCCACTTCACTATTCACTTATATATTTAATTAATTAGTCTGTACAAGTAGAATTGAAGAAAATAACTAAAAGTTCATTTACCGTTTGTTAGTACATGTACTTGTGTATGTTTGGTATATTAAGTACATAATCGCTACCATTACCTATTATAATTACTCACTCGGTAAATAAGAACGTTATTGTATCAAAAAAAAAAGGACATTTTAGTATAAAATGATATGTATTTATCTTCTATATCATTAGTATTACATTAAACTACTCAAGTTGTATAATCGGTCACTTTTCAAAGAATTATATATTTTTAATAATTCATATTTTCATTTGAAATTTTTTTTTTTTGTAATTTAATATTTTATTTCATCAATGTGTTGCATAATGCAAATCATAACTAACATTATTGTACAGGGAATTTTCAAACATATCTGTGTCTTGTAATTTATAAAGATATATAATTTTGTTTTTAAAATGTATGTGTTAATATGAATATCATGTTACGTATATTAACAGAAAACATTATAGCAGTGCATTTAATGGGACACATTTAACTACTAATACAAGGTTCTCCGAAGGTAGCACCTTCGTTAATCATATCCCTGCGATTTTCATCGTATGAAATAATTTATTTAAGTTGAGTATCAGCAGGTTGATACTAAAAGGAGAAGGAATGTGAGAGGGATATAGAGATCTGTAGCTTTTCCAATTCGTATCATTTTAAATATTCTGTTGAAAAACAACTTTCCAGTTTTTAACATGTTTCTAATTTATCCTGTTTAAGCGCTATCGAACATAGGATTATTTATTTGTTTTAACTTTGCATGTGATGGAAAAGGCAATACGGTTAAGGGGTAAATTAATTTTGGGAGCGCAAAAGTTTTAATCACTGTGATTTTTCCTAAAACCGAGTCTGCTGCTTTATTCTCTTAATTGTGTTTGTTGCTCTCAAAGGATCACCTTTATCAGTATTCATAAACATTCACACTAGCGGTCATTTAGTGCAGTGTGGCGGCTGTAAAAAACCTCCCCGTGTTATTTTTTACTGGTCCTTTATCTGTTGGGAGCGCAAAAGTTTTATTCACTTTGATTTTTCCTATCGAATTGAGTTTTAGGGGCGTGAGAAGTGTTGCTTCTTTCATTACTTCTCATGAGCAGACTCAATAAAACCGAGTCTGCTGCTTTATTCTCTTAATTGTGTTTGTTGCTCTCAAAGGATCACCTTTATCAGTATTTATTTCCATGTTGCCAGCTTTTTAAGCAATTTTTAAGTTCTTCTATCTTTGAATCATAGTTAGCATCGAGCATATGTTTTGTCTCGGTATAAAATTCTATTCCCAAAGTTTTTGCTTTTTCTGAGGTCCAATGAAATTGTTTATGTAAGAGGTATTTTAAATCCGTATCTTTTAATGAACCTGCTCTTAAAACGCTACATTTTCCCCTATTTAATTTCAAACCAGATATGTAACTAACGTTGTCTAATACATTTACAAGTGTTTCAAATGAACGTTTTGAACCATCCGTTAAAAACGTTGCATCATCCGCAAAAAATATATTCTTAAATTCCATACCCTGTATACGTTTACCTTTAATATTATTATTATTTAAAATTTCGTATGACAAAGAAATATAAAAAGATCGGACAAGGAAAGTAGCATTCAAGGAGGACAGTCAATCACAAAACACAGAAACAAACACGCAAACAGACAAACAAGAAGGCAAAAGTAATAACAAATGCAAACGACATCACACACACACAAAAGGGTTGACAATAGGGCTACCGCCTTGGAACGGTCAGTGGCAAAGTAGGCCACTGGGGGATGTCATACAATCCCTATAGGATGTAAAAATAATAATACTGATTGGATGTACGGGGAGACTTTGATACAAATAATAGATAAATATGGAGATAAAGGACAACCTTGACGGACACCTCCTTGAATTGGGAAAAACTATGTCAAAGTGAAGTCACTAAAATTGAAATGTTTTAATGATTTGAATATGAACTCATGATCAAGGCTATCAAATGCTTTTTTCAAAATCTGCAAAAAAATAGCAGAGCTGGAAGTTGATTTTCTTCTAGGTGATCTAGTATTTCACATAAAAGTCTAATATTTTCGCCGATATATCGTCCTTTTAAAAAACCTGTTTGAAAGCTATTTATTATTTTTATTAACACATTTTTTACTCGATTGACTATAGTTTTTGTTGCTAGCTTGTATTCGACATTCAATAAGCTTATGTGGCGTCAGTTTCCTAAATGCGTTGTATCATTGCATGTTTTGGGGATGAGTGTTATTAAACTTTGTTTTTGCAGTTCAGTCATGTTTTGTATTTGATCAAAATAGTCAATTGAGGCTATATAGAAATGTTTTATATCATTCCAAAATATCTTGTAGAACTCGGTTGTTATTCCGTCTGAGCCTGGACTTTTTTGGTTTTGCATTTGTTTCAAGGCTAAACTACATTCGTACTCTGTTAAAATACCGTCACATGTTTCTTTTTCTATTTCACTAAGTTTATTTATTGAATTATTAAAGAAGTCAAACTGTGATTCTTGACAACGTTTCTTTTCATACAATTTACTATAATACTTGTTTTGAGCCTCTAAAATTTCCTGTTGAGTTTGAATTACTTTTCCGTTAGCACTTAGTCTCGTAATAACTTTGTTTTCAGTTGTTGTTTTTTCTAAGTTTGAGAAGAATTTTGTTGTTTTTTCCATTATATTCTACTTTGTCAGCATTTGATCGTAACAAGATACCGTTTATTTTATTTTCAATGAGTTCATTTAGTTCGCGTTTATTAAGGTCTAGTTCTAAGTTAGCAGTTTCACTAATTTGTATGTTAGAATATTTTTGTAATTGGTCTTCTAGTTGTGTTATTTTCAAATTAATCTTCTTTTCTTTTTCACTGTCTGTTTTCTTTTTAGTACTCGCATATTTATCTGGTTGTTCCATTTATAATTTCCCAGAGAGTATTAGGATTTGATTCTTTGTTTATATCTGCAGTTTCTTGTATGCCTTTTCTTATTGTTTCTTGATATTCGTGTTGTAAAATCAGGCTGTTGTTTATTTTAAAAAAACCGGGACGTTTGATTAGGTGCAAGAGTTTTCAAGATTTTCAGATATCAACAAATAGTCAAGTCTTGAGAGAATTGGAGGTTTTGTGTTTGAATGCCAAGTGAATTGTTTTTGGTCCGGGTGTTGTACGCGCCAAATATCTACTAAGTTATGCGTGTCAATTATCGAGTTAAATTTGCTTCAAACATTTTTATTAGTATCAACTCGTCCATTCATTTATCAGTTTCTGTATTCAAAACAGATTTAAAATCACCACCAACAATAAGGTTTTTGTCTTCATTCTCTATAATATATTGTTCTAATTTCTCAAAAAGTGTAATGTCAACTTTATTTGGTCCATAAATATTTCAGAGTGTTATCATTTTACCGTTCCATGGGAGTTCTAACGCTTGGAGACGGCCGACCACTATATCAGTATAGTTTATGATTTTATATGAGCAGTTAGCGTTTATCAGTGTAGCTACCCCATCACTATTGCTTCTAAAGCATCCATTCCCCATTCTTGTTTCCTATGTTGGTGTATGTTTAATGAATAATGTGTTTCTTGTAAAAGACAAAAAGAGTACGGTTGTTGTTTTAGCCAGTAAAACATTTTTTCACATTTTTCTTTATTTTCAAGACCACGAACATTAATCGAGCATGCATTAATATTCATTTTAGCGTGTGTCGAATAAGGATATGTAAATTGGGATTGCTACAGATGAGAAAAGGAGAAAGAAAGAGTATTGTAAGATGTAAGGTAAATAAATAAAAATGAGTTTTCAAAAGTATACAGTGGGACATTTTGGTCAGCATGTAGATGTATTATAAACTAGTACAGATTTGTTCACATGTAAAATAGTAAACCGCATACAAAAAACATACAAACACCGCTTAAACGCACTCCTACACGCGCGCCACCTACCGATAGCAACCACCCTTTATTTGGATTTCTTTCACCATGTGTGAACAATAGCTACCAACAAATTATAACAAAGTGTGCATTTAGTTGTCCAACAAACATGTTTCTATAGTTAAACAAAATTGTGTAAGATGATGGCCTGTTTGAGATTCAGAATTTTACTAGCATTTACTCATAATAAAGAAAGTTTTCTTCAAACTACATATTGCTCTTTAAGTTGGAGTGTACTTTAAACATACTAAGAGAAAGTATATGTCCACAAACTTAACGTGTTCACATTACATAATGTGTATTGCAGGAAAAGGAAACACAATAACATATTTGTTACATACAGTTATGTTACAAACCATTCCTATATTTATGTATTAACTTAATCATGTAATTATATGCATCTCATTAGTTTACCAACAGCAAACATTAATTTACCAACAGCAAACAAACAACAAACAACAAAAGGGAAATAGCTAACAAAGCATAGGTCAACTTATACTAATTAAGTTATGGTACCAAATACTTTTTGTCACTCATGTATCGAATACAATACTTGACATGTATTCGGGGAAAGGGAGCTCGAATATATTAAAAGTTTTTATATTAAAAACGCTAGAATATAATTATGTTACCTCCCCTTTAGGAGTGGGGTATTGTACACATGTACAGGCTATTCTAAACTGTCAGTCAATATAATGGATTACTGCATAAAACTTCCGACCACATCACGTTTCTAGACATGACCTAGTAAGCAGATATATAATAAGTTTAATCGAGTGCCACATTGGAATGTTGTATGTAAAGCATGAGGCACGGCGTATATAGCACGAGTCTGTCAAACAGTCATACACACTTCACAAAAACGTTTACAGCGCATAATTGTTGCTGCTATAACCAATGTATTAATTTACTGTTCAGACAGTATCACCTGTTTATCTACGGCCATGGCATAATGTTGATATTCATGGAACAAACGTTTTTAACATCTCCCATCTTGGTCTTGTAGAAAAGGTTCCCGTTTATAGACCAAACCATGTCAATTTTGTCGGGTTGTTGCTTTCTCAGACAGATTAATAAACGTACGATCCTCGTTTACAAATATGCCTATACCCTTTAAGTTTCTGCGATTTTTGTACTACCTATTCCTTCTTCATTCATTTGAAATTTTAACTGGCGTCGTTTAACAAATATCGCTAGCAGCGATTTATAAAGCTTTATCGGCCTTGATTGGACTAAAACCTTGTTGATAAATTTAATAAAATATTGGTATGTGTTTCGGTGAATTCCAGCTTTTAGTATCCGTGTTATTTTCAAAAAACCTGGGTGACCGATTATAAAAGTTGAGTAGTGTATAAATAATAACGTTCCTCCCTAGGAACACTGTCTGTAGCATAGCGCCTAGTTTGTATTCTTCATTAATGCGAAGATAAACGCATCTTACAAATTAATGTAATTAAGTCACCGGTAAGGAGATCTGAATATCGTTCATATCCAAACGATGCTTCACTAATATTGTATATATTTAGAACCTGACTGTTTTCTTTATCTGAGAACCATTTCTGTATAAAAGTATCAATTAAGCTTTGTTTAAATGAGACAATAAACGTTTTATCACTTACAAGTACGTTACGAGTTTCCTATACATATAGAACCATACTCGCCTAACATTTGTTTTACATTCGACAACCAATTTTTTCGACTGATAATGTTATATTGAAAACTATGTATAAAAAGTCATACGGAGACGGTATTAGTCTTCTTCGTATGATTTTTTTATACATAGTTTTCAATATAACATTATCAGTATTATGTAATATACTCCAATACTTAATAATTCTTACATAACGTGATATATACAATGGGTATCTGCCCAATTCACCATACACCCCCGCTGAACGAGTATTACTTTTAACGTTAAGAATTCTCTTACAGAATTTTAAGTGTATTCGCTCTATTTCTTTTGTCTTACTAAATTACCATATTTCTGATGTATGTCCTAATATTGAAGTGAAAAATGAGTCAAATCGTTGACAAAATATCTTATGTTTCTTTTTAAATTGACAACAATTGATTAAGTAATATTTATAGCATAATTTGTTCGAGTATATGCTATTACACTGCTTCTCGAGAGCCATTTATCCAACTACGCATGTGCAAGAAGTTTTAGGGCGTTGCAGTTGTCATTAAAAATAACAGCGCGATCCAATCAAGATATAGCATTATCAAGTGTCATGAGCATGACACATGTTTTGATTATTGAGCCAATTGTCTGTGTATTATTGGGCAAATCCAATGTCAAGGAGTACTGTTTTGATAATGGATAGTCGTATTTTACATATTTGATTGACAGGTTGTGTGTAAATATTAAAACTATGCGCGTGTAAAATTGAGCAGACATTGGTATAACTGCCGAATATGTCTTTTAATAGCTCGGCTGAAATATACCAGCATTTATAGCACGGTTTGGGTTCAGACCTTCAGGTTTATGAAAAATATATCATATGCAAGAACAAAGGAAAACCATTAGAGCTATGGTACAAGTATAGAATAGAGCATGAGTTTTGCACGTGTACGGGGAGATAATGCACATGCTTACGTTCGTGCATTATCGTCCGTACACGTGCAAGACTCATGCTCTATTGTACTTGTACCACAATAACTAACATAGTCGGTGTATATCCTCGGGTATTACACGATGCATAGTGTGTATTTAGGATATTGTGGGTCAATATAACATTCAAGGCCTTCAGTGCCTTACCAACTAATTGTTATTGATTAAGAGCAAAATTACCAGTGTAATTAAACACAACAACCAAGTAAAATATAAATAAAGGAAATCAAGACTGGTTTAAATATCCCCTAAAATTATCATGTCATCAGCAAAAAGCAAAGATATTAAAACAATATCATCAATCTTAAGACTTGAATCAATATTTAGTTTTAAGTATAATTCTAAGTCTTCAATAAACAAGGCGAACATTATCGGCGAGATTACCTCCCCTTGGCGTAATCCGATTGCATACTCGAAGAACTCAGAGTATGTATTACATGACCTTTATCAGTATTTATACACGATTTTACCTTTTGAAAAATATCTCGAATAATGCGTAAAAGTTTTCCTTGTGTTTCAAAAGTATACACTTTTAACCATAATGCATTTCTATAATTACAATCAAAGGCTTTTTATAATCTACAAAGACACAATATAGCCTTTTATTATTATTGAAATATTTGTGTTCGATTGTTAACAAAATAAATAATGCATCCACTGTAGATTTACATTTTCTAAAACTGAATTGCGAGTCAGCCGATTATATTATTTTCTTCCCAATATGTTACTATTCTTTTGTTCAGAATAGACGTAAATATCTTAGATAAACAGCTGACTAATGCTATCCCCCTATAATTATTTACATCGTGTTTGTCACCCCCTTTGTGTAACGGTATGTTAACAGCTTCAGCCCATCTTTCGGAAAAAAAATCCGCGATCAATTATTACATTAAATAAATCACATGAATGAAAAGACAATATATCGATACTATCTATAAATTGTTCATTCATTAACAAATCTCAGCCTTTAAAATCTACCTCATCAACAATACACTCGTTTTTATTAAAATCGTGATGCGTAGAAAATATCTCTGCATCTTCATTTGTTTTCTGCAAAATATCATTTCCAAGCTCTGAAAAGTATTTGTGAACATATTCTAAAGAATTATTGCTACTATTGTTATGGTATTCTTAAAATATTTCTAAAAATTCTTTGTTTATGAGAAACGAAGATTTTCAATTTCTAATATTTTTTTGGCTTCATATTGTTTTCTGTTTTTTCTAACCAGATTTTATAGTCTTTTTTGCGTACACAAAACTGTTTTCTATTATCATCAGATTTACATATATTTAATGCGCGCAATGATTCTTGATATATATGTTTGCCTCACTGAGAGCACTATCAAACCATTCTTTGTTTTTTAATAATAATGTTTTCGTAAATATTACTTTGTTTGCAAAAAGGTGGGTCCGCAACTTCACCTATTATATTGGTAAAATTATTTATAAGGTCATTAATGGAATATCTATTTATAAAATCAATAGTTTCTGTTAAATGATTTAAGTCAAGTAATTTAGAAATAATCCCAATTTTAAATGCATCTTTAAAGTCAGCATTCCAATTGTATTTAATCTCCCTTTTAGCCTTCGTTTCACATAATTGAATATTACAATACAAAGCAAACGAAATATGTGCATGGTCGCTTCATTCATAGAATGACTCGATATAAAAATCACTGATACATGAAAAATTGCATTCTTTAGTTATCCTGGGCCCAGTTGTTCTAAGATCGGTTAACTTAACCGCGCATTAACTCAAAATTTCAAATCTCTCTTAATTTCCAATAAATGAATATTTCTACTACAAATTGAGCATGTGAAAGCATGATGTTCAGAAGAAATGCAAATTAAAAACGTTTAGTAGTACAAAATATATTTTTGTGAGAATATGTACTTTGAAAGTTTACTCTAACCAAGGATTAATAAAATCAGTAAACTGATCATGTACATTATATTCATTTCTTAAACCAACTCTACTATTCCAATCACCAAATAAAGATACTGAACCATATTTTTCAAAGTCATAAATATCATTCTGCAGTACATCAAATAAGTCAATACTAGAAATAGTATACGCTGGTGAATCTTCACACCACAAATAAATCCCACATATATATACATCGCCATCAAATTTAAAAAAATGTTTTGTCAAGTTTTAACTTAATTATTGTGTCGCAATGATTACGTACTATTTCAATACTATTTTAAGTGTTTCTTTATATAGAACAGCTACAGCGCCACTTCTTGTTTAGCGTTTCGATGCTAAAATGTCCTGTAAAAAAATTGAGACACATAATCGGAAATGTCAATGTTTGTTTGCACGGATGACCAGGTCTCAACGGCACATTCATTCATTCATTCATACAGAAATACGATATAGTTATTAGAGATACTATTCATAAAATCGTCCGACTGTTTTTTAACATCCGTTAACCCATTAACGTTCGTGGACAACACTCGCAGATCACCCTCTCCGCGCCCCTATTTTTTCTCTGATCTCACCGTCTTTCCAACTATGTAAAGAGTGTCATAGGACAACCAGGCTCTCTTTCCATTCTTCCTCGCATCTTTGAGTTTCGGTAGAAGATGCCTCCGTTTCTTTACAACCTCCCTTGGAAACAGCTCGTGCACAAAATAATCTTAATGCTGACCTTACATTATTAACCTATACTCACTCCTGAGTTGCGCTCGTTTGATGTAAATTGAAAGTATACACTTCCAATGGAATAAATAAAAGAGATAACCGATATGAAATTGAATTGGCCATTTATTTAGTAAATGACATAATTGAAAACTTATACAATTCATATCTTAAAAAACTCATGTATAACATTCCGTGAATTTATTAAATTTGAATGAATAACATCCAAGGTCGGGGAATAATATAAACGCAATGAAATATGAAATAATATCTATCTATATCATGGTATATGGAGATATAGTAACATATGAGGTTTGTTGGATGGGATGGTGGGTTTCCTTTTTTTGTTTACTTTCCCTCTCGATCAAAGGTGATGCGTTATATCTACAACAGCGTAGAAACCACTCATATTTTCTATATAAGCATATAATAGTTAAAGCAAAACAACTTTAAACAAATGATAAGTATTGTAAGTAACATAAAAACATTTATTTAACAATCAATTATTATTTGTGCTGACCTCTGACCTTACATTATTAACCTATACTTACTCCTGAGTGCGCTCTGTTTGATGTAAATTCAAGGTATACACTTCCAATGGAATAAATAAAAGAGATACATCGATATGAAATTGAATTGGCCATTCATTTAGTAAAGGACATAATTGAAAATTTATTCAATTCATATCTTAAAACACTCATGTATAACATTCCGTGTATTTATTAAATTTGAATGAATAACATCAAAGGTGGAGTACGAATATAAACGCCACATATTGCTGAATATCTACCTTAGCAGGTATTACAGCAATGACCCCATCCGCAACTGTAGAGTGAGACAAGTATGTGAACTGGAAATTACAATTTTTACATTCATGTAAGCAATGATCAAACACATGTTAATAAACTACATTTGAATAGATGAATTGCGAATTCGCTGTAAAGGTATACATAAAATTACTTTTCGTAAATATCTCAAAACAATGAGTGTAATATCTTATGGACATACATTTGTGTACATGTAATGAATTAAGAAGCTAAAACACCCTTAACTTCTATAAAATCCATAGTGTTACAGTATTGTTACAAACAGAATAGTTACACAGGAATACATTTCCAGAGGTACCTGTCTCCACAGTCTGTTTATCCTGAGTAGACATTATAAAATTACTGTACATGTACATGTATCTTACGCTAGATAAACATGGCAGAGACCCCTGACCTCATGCAATGATTATCAAACGTTTACAATGACCATAATACGGGCAAAGCTCGACCTGCCGAAGGCAGGTCGGGCGAAGCCCGACTATAGGTTACACGTATGTTCATGTATGCATGGAAATGAATATGTTAAATACTCACTAACTAACGCTACTAATTTTCATTTTCGTAGTGCGTCAAACTTGAATTTTGTCTCCAAGATGGCAGACGACGCGGACGGCGCCATTTTGAAACTTCCGGTCGCCTTTTTGACCAGCTTCCTGTCTCAGGTGAAGTCACGCAGACGTGATTAACAGTTGAAAGCCAAAAGTAACTTACCGGCGTTCCATTGTTAACAGAAAAAAATATTTTTGAAGAATGCTTACATTTTTATGAAGTACCTAGGAGTTTTCTATATGTTTTTCAGTATTTCTAGGACTCTGAAGCGCTTCAATTTTGAAGCGTCTGTGATCGGTGTAGATCGTACGTTTCGCACGTCGTAATCGGTATAGGTCGTAAGATTCACACGTCGTAATGAAAGTTTCCACAGCGCGTTAGCGTTCTCTACGACGTGCGACTATTACAGGTCACTGGCCTTTTTCTCCGCTATTTTTACGGAAAATACGAATTAAGTGACCTTGCTGTGTAATGTTTTCGTTTAATAAACAAACAAATTAACGCAGCTCTGTTGTATATTTCTTGTTAGCGTTTCTAAAATTCACATTCGCAAAACCTCGAGAAAAAACAAATTTGTACTTATAATAAAGGGAGACTAATCTCTTGACTGGTTAAAAAGGACAGGTTCAAAACACGGCGAAATTTCCGGGTTCTCCATCGAATTTTAAATGGGTTCCAAGTAGGTGAGGTTTACTGCAATAAAATACATTTTTTTGACGGAATGAGTCGAATTTCGACCCCTTATAACAAAATATGATACCAGTAATTGTGATTAAGAAGAGTTTATTTTAGTAAATATGTGTTTCCAGTAAAGAGATCCTACATAAAATAAGGAAAAGGCTAAACAAATATACATATGTTTACCTTAATCGAAAGTTAAAAAATTAACAATAATGTTTTAATATGAAACAGGCACTGCCTAGAAAACGGTCAAAGTACTTTGATACAATGAATGATTAATTCAATTTTGTATGGAATGGATGGGGACTGGAGTAAGAATTTGATAACAGGTAACAAAGATCAATTAAATATTCTCAATAACTCTAAACAGATAACAAAAAATAAATTTCACTAATAATAGTTTAAGATATGAAAAAAAAATTGCCTCCCCATCCTCAACACCACCAGAGCCTTTTACTAGATACAGGTCTTTTTTTCAAGGAAATTTGAAAAAGGCCTAGGCCTGCTGAATTTGGGGAAAATAAGCGCGAGACTGTCCAAATTGGGAAAAAAATAGCGTGATTTTCGTTGTTTTGGGAAATGTTTTTTTAAGGGGAAACTTCATTAAAATGTAGTTTTAGGTAACATATTGATTAGGTTTTACAACTGAGTTATTTTAACATACAAACTATGTAAAGTATGTCACTTAATTACTAAAAAAAATAATATATATACATACGTTTTTTTTTTTTAAATGGGAATTTTTTACCCCAAGGGAAAATAGAGGTTTTTGCAATTGGGAAGAGGCCGAATTTCGGCCCCTGTTAAATAGGTTAAAAGAGCCCTGAGGTCTGGAAAGGGGCATTTTGGCCTAGAATGTGGGAAAGATCCACGACTGGGAAATGACATGTTCACAGTTAACTGCATGATTTTCAAAGTAATGTGGGTGGGGAAGTGGCCTTATACGGACCGATGCGAAAAAGGGTTAAACGGCCATGACTACCTACCTACCACTACCTATGAGTCTCATTCATTAAACATAGAAAAAACATACTATGTATTTTGATGGGTATTTATGCCAACAATCAGAACCTTGATATATTTCAATTTTATGTATACACTTACATTCCGTTGGACATGCTAGAATAAATAATAAACATGTTGCTAGATTCTTTGAGATTATCTACAGTGGCTCGGTCAGAGAAGGCTCGGATTACAAATAAACATGTGTTCACCGTGACCGGACCATCTCCTTTAAAATGCTGCCGACATCTTTTATGAGAATAAAACAAATTTATGTTTTCCGAAAACTGTTCAGTTTGTTAGCCCCCCGAAAATTGAAATACACCGACTCACACAAAACTGCACCAGAAATGCTTGCGCATATTTTCTGTGTAAAGGAAAAGATCAAATAAAGTCTGCACTCAAATCTCTCCGTATCTTAGTGTTCTCAAGTTTAAAGTCTTATTACAGATACAAAATAAAACAAAAAGCTGACCTTCCTACCCATTACTTATTGTTGCAGTAAACAAGGGTATTATTTTATTAGGCCTTACAAATATATTTATTTACATACTTGTGCAAAGATCTATCTATAACTATTTCCTGACTTTAAGATCTGATCAAATTTATAGTTAGTTCTGACCCTTAAAATTAAATAGAGATGGCTAAAAAGTGTACATGCTATCAAATTGCTTTGCCCGTTACATAGGTAGTGCCTATTTCATATTAAAATTGTGTTTACATGGTCATATACCTACATTTATGAAAGAACACCTGCTTATATCTTCAAAACCGGAATTCTGATATATTTTTTAAAAGCGCTTGAAGACCACAGGCCAATTAACTGTATTGTTTCATCAGGGATACCCAAATTTGCAGCGGTTGTAGCTGCACCTATACGGAAGCTGTGCCCTTTATATAACTGGGTATTACAGACAGCTGTCTAACTTAAAGAACGGTGGAAAGAAATATAAAAAGATCGAACAGGGAAAGTAGCATTCAAGGAGGACAGTCGACCACAAAACAAAGAAACAAACACGCAAACAGACAAACAAGAAGGCAAAAGTAATAATAAATGCAAACGACAATACAAACACAAAAGGGTTGACAATAGGGCTACCGCCTTGGAACGGTCAGTGGCAAAGTAGTCCACTGGGGTTTAAACCGGTTCTAGGGTGCACCAAACCTCACACTTATGCATCTGCCTCAAAATGTTAGACTGAAAAGGAAAACAACATGTTTTGGAACAGTAGTATTATGAAAAAAATTAATACAATAATTAAGAATAATAATAGGAACCGAATTGAGAAACATAATGTTCATTTCTATTTCTGTAGCTTATAATCGAAAACCATTATGTTCAATTGTAAAATGTCAATGAATACCATTGTAAAAAGAGATTTATTCATGTTACAGTTTCAAACAACGGAGAACTGCTCATCGAATGTTTTTGAAATATTTTCCGATTCCAATACTGTTAAGGTGCACACGTTGATGAAAACCCTGTGATCTGGATCCTTCAAGGCTTTCAAACACCAAAAAAAAATTGATGGATCACATTTAAGTACTTCTTTTAATAATCGGTTTGCATCAAACAAACTGGTTGTACATTTCTGATGTCACGTGGTAAGTTCTTTCCCTTGGAAGCAGCTGGGCAATTATAATAGTATGTAAACTGCTTAGTTTTAAACATCTTGCATGTGTTTATAATCTTAAAAACAACCGCTTGAACAGAATCAATATTTAAACTAGGTTGATTTAAATCATTCCCAACAATCTGTTTATATGGGAGCTTCCGATGATAAAAACAGCCATAGTAACACAGGACTTTTCAAAAGGTTACTATTTACCGTCCACACAACGTAACATAATGAGTACGAAGACACTTGTGGCGAAACAATAAAAGTGTTTATCACCTTAGTACACAGTAACCGAGAGAAACAAAGATAATGTACACGTTCAAATGCCTTCTTATCGAGCAAACATGGGCTATCTTCATTTCCTTTGTCAAAAAGTCACAGAGAACATGTTCACAATCTTCAAGCACCCCAACCGGGGCCTCATGTATATTTGCAAACACAAGATTGTTCCTCATTGATTGTTACTGCAGGTAAACAAGTTCGTCCCTCAAAACATGAAAATCCACAGCGCATGGAAATATAAGAGTGTGGTCTGCACGTTTTAAGTGTACCCATTACACATCAGAAGGTGGCGCTATAACAAAACACGGAAATATTTAAATGGTGTTTAATGGTTTTTCAACACATAAAAGGTTATTTAGAGCCGTCCCAGAAGAAAGGTTTGGGATACAAACATATCCGAGAACTTGACTCATTCGGAATAGTGACGATACGTCTATGGTCCTTTAACGTGCTCGGAATATAGATGCACGAGATAGACACGTTTATGTCCCTATCCGACGGACGAGGCTATCAAAAAGGTGTCTAGTACGTAGTTAACACATAATATTACGTTATTTATGGAACTGTAACCTCTTGGGGAGATGATATTAAGGATAGAATTTTCCATCGGAAATGCCCCCGCAAGGGAGTGAAGCAGCGTTGTGATTATATTCTAAGGGCATTAACTTATGTTGTTAGAAATTGTAGCCCAACCCTTTAACGATTATATATTGGCAATAAAATGTGTTTAAATCGGATATACTTATAGTTCTAAGGCACAATGCCTTATACACTAAGCTAATGATTACTAGGCATGCTAAACTTAGCATTATTAGTTGCAAGCACAGTTTAATTACCTGACTAAATTTCGATGCGATTTCACTGAATGTGTAATACATATAAATAAACGTTTTAAAACAAATTCAATTCAAATAAACTAATAAAGCGCAACAGCTTGTGAAAATGCATGTGCACGAAGTGCGCGTATACATGTGTGTGTTGTGGGTGGGAAGAAGTGTGTGTGTGTGTGTGTGTGTGTGTGTGCGGGGAAGTTGTTACGGCGTGGCGTGGTCGGGAATGGCTACTTTATCCGTTCCGTTTCAAAAGAACCTTCTCATGGTCTAATCTGTTTTGTTTTTCATCCCATTTTGATAATTATTCATCCGTTACACGTATTTGTAAATACCTTGACTGAATTTAGGTCCACATTGACTGGTCGATAACAACAATTGTATTCGTTTATTGTTGTATTTGATACTTATTTAGTTGATATATTTATTAAAGAAGCATAAATGCCACGTGCATGTTTTCTTTCAAAGATGTAATAAAAGGCGTTGTCTAATTTGAAATAAATAAATTCGTTCATAATATAACATGACTGATAAGAGCCAAGGCATCAATATCATTATAAATCAGTAAAACAAACATGCACATGTGTTTGCTGTGTGAATTTTGTTTCATGAAAGTCTCCGTTGTCAAAAAAAGGTTTCTTAAAAAAGCGTTATGCAATTTAAAAAAAAAGTTATATCTTAGCCCAATAATAATCTGTTAAATCAAATTATTTTTGCAAGTATACAACTGCAATCGACGCTATGAAGGATAAGTTCATGTAATTGTGTATGTGAATATATGAGATACATGAACCTCGCATTCCAGGCCTGCCACGCACTTCTAAGGAATTGTATCGGTAATTACTGTTGTTTATGAGCATACAGACTAACCAGCTTTTAATCAAAATTGCAGCATTTTTAACAAAAAAGCCGAAACATTTAGTTTACAGCGTTCAACATACACATTTTACGAAAATAACGACTAAATACTTTTAACGACTAAACTGCGCGGGTGGTCAGTTGGCCCTTCGGCTAATTGGTTTGTTGTATAGTAAATAATTAGTGTATCAATCAGTTATTACACATCAATCAATTTGTTCCGTATCAACATCTTATTTCAGTACACATGCCCACTTGGCGCGTGAATTCAGTTATCATCAGAATGAAAACATTTTAGAGTATGATATATCAAGTACTAGCAAAGTATGGTCTTAGTTTATCGCTCATTTTCTCAGGGTTTTTTTTACGGGAGCGCATACCTTCATGAAATTAATCGTAACATTTTAAGTGGTTTTTTTCAGTTATAATGTTATGTTGTTCCTTGTTTTTTCATTTTTTTTTGTTTGGTTTTATTTAAAAAAATATATATATATGTTTATGTTTCTCTTGGACATATTTTAATGTAGTAGCTATATTTTTGCATGCATTTTCCTCTTCGTTCGTTCGTTATCTAAGATTAATATGATTTCAAAAACCAATATTTGAAGTGTGTAAATTCATCAAAAACATTATGTATGTGAAACTACAACACATTGTTGTTATAACTCTAATAATACTTTATTACATACAATTAATACTAAATAAACAGTATTTAACGCATTTGTACTTTGCACAGCTACATTTTTGACCCGCCAAATGAACTTTTCATAATATGTCGATTCGTTAAAATTGTTTTGTGCTTTTATATTTATCATAGGTTTTAAGTAAATATGTTGTAATTGGTTTATATCGCTATATGCATGCTATATATCAGCACAATAAAAGCAGTATCTAACATTATGTTTGATTTGCATTAAAAAGAGTATGAGCATCCTATCGTGATCACAATACAATACAAGAAGAAACTGATAAACAGAATCAGGGCGGCGCAGAATGTTTTTAAAAGGAGAAAACAAACATGTGTATCTATTTGCAATGTTTTATTATATAACAAAAATGTAGAAATATTTTAAAAAGTATAAAAAGTTGTATGGCAAAAGTAAGCAATAGTAACTTGAGAACAAAGGCACATACTAAAGATATCAAAACATATTTAAATGTTTGCATTAATTGCTGATGATATATATTTCTAGAATGTTATGAAGATTTTTAGAATATTGAGGTAGTTTGAATTAAGTAAAGAAAAACATCAAAAAAGAAGCTGATATGATCAGTGAAATGTGACAAATGGCTGGGATAGGTGGACATGTATTCGGAACAAGTGGTTTGTAGTGGTAAGATATCATACAATTTGTTTTTTTGAATGTTTGACACTAATTTCTGTCATAGGTGAGTAGGGCTGATCATGAGATTTTCCTGAGTAGAAACCAGTATTGCATGGCCTGCGTCAGGAATTAGCATGCTCAAGCAAAAAAAAAAGAGTATGATAATGGACCTTTGGAAACGGCCGAGCACGACACATACGAAATATTGCAGTCTCGGTTTGATTGAGACTGTTCATGAGTGGTAGTGAAATATGCTAGCTACCGCTCACGCCCTCTAGCCCCGGGTTGAGCAGAACTCAATATTCATAAAATCAACAGCACAAAAGTTTAACCATCCCGAAGATGGCATGCATATGGCGGTGGACATGGAGTTATCTTTGAAACAAAGTTTCAAAGCTGTATCTGTTATAGTTACTGAAAGAAGTGCACCTTAACATAAAACTTAACCAAATACGCAGACTGCGATCAAGGGATGACAATAAAGTGGACCATAACGGAAAACTTAACCAATATACTAAGTTCAAAAAGGGGCATACATTTTGCAGAAAGCAGCACAGAGTTATGAAACCTGATATGCTTGGTCATGTTATGATGTAGAACAACTGTATAAAGTTTCAAATTTGTAGCTGTTATATGGACCTAGCGCCAACTTCAATAAAGCAATTTCAATATAATAACACGATATTATGGCAAGTATTTTACCCCCAACATTTTGACCAGTCTTTTACCCACAACATTTTTACAACAACAACAACAAAAACAACAACAAAACAACAACAAGTCACGTGCTCCTCCATATGCAGCATCAAAAACCAATCCCTATATAGGCAGCGCGCTTCTGGCGCGCCGCCAATAATCATGTGTAGTTGTTTAACCACTTATATTTAATGCGTATCGTCAACTCAAGTATTAATCCTCCGCCGTTCAGCGTGTCAGTTATTACGATTACACAATTAACACTGCGCAGTAACGTGTCACTCAGTTCATTCTTGGCGGCTGTCTATTCAAATCACTTCAAGCGAGGTACCGAGTTATACTCCCATTGATGGAAAAATGCTAAATATACATGTATCATACAGCTATGTAACTCATTATTTATATAACATCATGTATATCTTTAAAAAGTCATCTTTATTAGAATAAAATAGCATGCCTATGCTACGAAATAATGATATAGATTATTCATTTATCGCATCAAAATATTTACTGGTTAAATGATCTGCATTCTCACTGGTCAAATGGAAAAGAACAGAAACCCGGTTTTCCCTTTTGCTCAGTCACCGTTTACGGTTTAGGTGTTTTGCATTTTGACTGGCCAAACTAAATATTTGCAATCTGATAGAATAAACTTATAAACGCAAAAAATCGAAATAAGACAAACCAGTTTTCGGCAGAATAACATTTAGAAACGTTTTCCTTCATTGTGACTGGCTGATCGACAGAAAACCAGTTAAACGCGTTTGTTCAGTGCCGCGTTTCAAGTTCGTTTATCTACCGTTTGAAACTAGTATGTGCTCGGTACCGACTTGGAACGGTCAGTGACAAAACAGGCCGCTGGAGATACCAAACCTCACACTTACCCTACTGACATCCCAATAAAACAGGACAGTGTAAATAAAGAAATCTCCGCCATGAACTATTCTCTAACCAACAAGGCAGCATTAATAGGCAATATAAGTAAAATTCAAAGATGCTCGTGTATATATAAATACAAAAAGAAATAGCCTAGAAAGACACAAAGAAGGTACTCAATGACTTGGCAGAAGCCAGAGCAACACGAGAACAAACCATTGAGGGAACGACAAGACACGATTGCAGACAAACATCAAACGTCACCGTCCTTTTCTGCTTTAGGTAGACTTCATCATATGGTCCACAGCCTGTCCGGTCATCGCACAATTAAAGAGGAAAGCATAGGGGCGAACTGTAAATGGGCCAACCACCAAGCATGCAATGCTTTGCAATATGATAGGGTCATAACCTCTTTTGATAAACCTTTTAACAAGTTTAACTACTGGGTGTTTTATATAGCCCTGCTTTTTATGAACTCCGGAAAAATGATATATATAGACAAATGCCTCGCGTCTACATCAATTGCATTGTATAAATATATACATATAAGCATAGAAAGCCACAAAACAAGTACTCAGTAACTTGGCAAAAGTCAGTGCAACAAGATAACAAACCGTTAAGGATACGACAAGACAAAATTAAATACAAACATCAAACGCTACCGTCCTATAAGGATTTAGGTTGTTTTAAAAGTGTATCAAAAGAGGTTATGACCCTATAATTTTGCAACGTAATAAATGTTTAGTGGTTGACCCATTTACAGTTCGAGCGCATTATGCTTTCCTCTTTGATTGTGCGATGACCGGACAGATTTTGATCCCTGGATGACGTCTACCTAAATCCTTATAGGACCGAAGCGTTTGATGTTTGTCTTTAATCTTGTCTTGCCCTACCCTACACGGTTTGTTCTCTTGTTGTTCTGGCTTCTGATCAGTCACTGAGTACTTACTTTTTTGCTTTCTAGGCTTTTGTTTTCTGTATTATCTATACAAGATCATTTATGTGTTTTACTTATATTGCCTTTTAACGGTGCCTTGTTTGTTATAGTTTATGACCTGGCGGGGATATCTTTATTTACACTGTCCCGGTTATTGGGATGACAATAGGGTAATAGTGAGGTTTGGTGCGCCCTAGAACTTGATTTAAACCCTCAGACAATATTAAAGACAAACATCAAGCGCTACCGTCCTATAAGGATTTAGGTAGACGTCATCATAGGGTCCACAATATGTCCTGTCAGCTCGCAATCAAGGAGGAAAGCATAGTGACGAATTTTAAATGGGTCAACCACTAAACAATCAGTGCGTTGCAAATATTATAGGGTCATAACTTCTTTTGATACACGTTTTAACAAGTTTGATAAATATTGCATGAACGTGATTATGACCAAGGATCTTACGAAGTTTGTAAATCATATCACAATAGAAGTCACGATGTTATAGTCTTCGTCGTAGAGGTGTTCTTCTCAAACTAGTTTAATATATTCAAAGTAGATCAGGGTTACGATAACAACATTTTGCAAAGGCTTTTCGAAGTTTATGGTAATGGTAGCCCTGTTTGAGTAGCTTTTTACTTATGCAAATATTCCGAACAAATATTAAATTCCTCAAAATGACTACAAGCTCTAGAGAAACGAATAAATTGAGAAACTCAGACCCTATAAGAAGTAGCTCGGGGAACATTCCACCTAAATGGGAATAATTAACAATATCAAAATTAAAATCATCTCTCTTGTCATACGTTTTACTAATTATTTCGACATGTTCAATAAAGAGATGTAAATCGAGAAAGGAAGCGACATTATCAGAAATGCTAGCTTCGCTGAGTTAAATGATAGATAGTATTAACCAGAGTAGACAAGAAAGGATTGTCAGTGTACAATATGTCAACCAAATACCGAGAGGTGTCATTAAAGGCTTCAATTACATTTGCCTGAGTATCGGCTGAAAGACTCAACATGAAATCTCTTTCATAGCAATACAAGAACAAATCTGCGACAAGAGGTGCACAATTCGGCCCAATAGGGATACCAACAATTCTTCTATAAACTGTAGTTCCATACCCGACGAAAATATTATCTATAAATAGGAAAATGAGTGCTTCACAAAGTTCTTGGCAAGTCCACATAGTGTAATTGTCTAAACTGCCGGTAGTGAAAAACGCTTTAATATTTCAGGCCAAAAATGTAGTTTTTGTCTAGCGAATTGTTTTTGAATAAGAGCAATACGCTTATCTTCGATAATGTGATGTATATAGTTTGGATAAGTCACATAAGTTTTAGCACAATATTGTTTTTTACGTCAACGTTAACGGCAGTACGACAAGAAGTTAACATTGTGGAGACGGCTTTACACGGAGTTTTATGTTATTTAGGAATCCAGTACATACATGGCGGTTTATTTTGCTTTTAGTCTTCCCCAGCCTTGAACGTAGTCCACCGAGTGATATGTGTAGAAACAACATCATCCTAAGTATATTAAACTGGACTGCACGAATTAGTGCTACCGAGTTACAGGGATAATACCTTAATAATGTAGGCGTCAAACAACAATTACATTATTAGCTGCTTTATCAACAGGAACTAAAATATAATGCAATTCTTGAATTCCCGGTTTTATAGTACAATCGAAAAACTTGGTCTCGGAGGAAGTAAAGAGGTGCTACATAATACAATTTAATACATGTTTCTATAATTTTAAAAAAATATTTTTCCAAGTAGAAAGAGAGTTTGAGTCCCCATGTTCTCTGCGACACACACACATTTACACAAATGGCTTGATCAGAAGATGTCGCGTCACAGAACACATCCAATCCAAAACACGTATTAAAAAGTGTTTTTCACAATGTTTATAAGAAGCAAGGTATGTGACATCAAAACAACAAACGGATTGACAGTAAGGCTGCCACATTGGAACGGCCAGTGGCAAAATGGTCGCTGGAGGTTAAAACCGGGTTCTAGCGTGCAACAAAATATAGTAAATAAAGAAATCACCGTATTTCTATAATCTCTATCAAACAATGCAGCATTAATTGCCAAATGTATGTATAACACATAGATGACCATGTATATATGAACATAAACAAACTTTGAAAAGCACAATGCAAAACACATATAATATAACTAATTGAACTCTCTAATGTATATTCGTATAACTAAAGATTTGTTGCAATTTATGTTGTAGTCGCTCCATTTTTCACTGCAGCCATGACCCACAACACAAGTATCTCATGACACAGGCATGATGCTGATAAAGATTTTTAATGATCATGGCCAACAACGATTTTAAACACAGACATATTTTCATCCGTACTGTAGAGTCTTGTCTGCGCTAAATCTAGATTAATCTGGTTACACGGCACGCCCTTTTAGGATTGGTCTTTTAGGATTGGTGCGGCAGCAGCCTCCACTGTCATTATTTCGAACTGACAAGATGACAGGAAGCCGGAGTTCCGCGGCTTCGCGTTCCTGTCTTTTTTAACTCAGCACTCACACACTAGTGAACAATGCTCTTTGTAAAAACAAAATATTGTTTCTCATATATCATTATTGGGTTTGACTTACGAAGACATCCGGAACTTTACCTCATTATATAATGAATGCACAACGTATAACACGATATAAAACTGTATAAAATATATGTAGTTCAATTTAGTTAATTCGCGTGATTCTCAGCATGTTATTACCGGAAACGAAGTTGATTTAGGTCAGCGTGCGGTGAGGTGAGCGGGCTCCCCCTTCGTCATCGAACATGATTAGCGGCTCCAAGCAGCCCAGAAGGAACGAACCGAGGTTCCAACGCATTGTATGTACAGTTATGGTGGCACAGCTATGTTGATATGTGCTTGGGCGATTTGCAAGCAAAGTTGGTGATGGGTTGAAGTTAGTCCAATCCCTGTCTATGTTCTGATGCTTTCTGATGTTTAGTATTAAAGTTTTTTGTGCACAGTCAGACAAGCGGTTGTAAAGTTGTTGAACTTTATTACAAGCGAGCTACCAGTTGTTAGCGTAATTGTGTTATACATTTTGTTTAGGTTCAAGTGTCGCTATACAAATGACGTTGAGGCATTGGACAAGGCACGCAGGTCTCCCGAAATTCATTGAGATTATATACGTATGTGAAGGCGTTCAAATATCAAAGTTGGGTAAACAACTCCTCCTGAACAAATGGAGTCAGTATAAGGAATGTTCGTTTGCAAGATACATAAAGCCCATTATTATATTTGAATTTGTGTAGGGCGCGGCTCACGTTATCATATGTTCAGTATTGTATGCGCGTTACATGGTTACATACAATGGCATATCCAATTTTCTTTGGCTGCTGAGGGATTCGCTTTTTGCCAAAATTCGTTTCTTTTGGCGGTGGCATTATCAAAATTTCATTTTGATCGCTGCCATATCAAGGGTAGCAACCTACGTCACGCACTAGGGCCAATATGGTTCCGTTTACATACACGGAAGTTCGATTCGGAAGCTGGTAAGAGGATTTTTATTAAGATTTACAAAACATTTGGTAAATTGACAATGCCCACCGTACCACATGGATTAGAAGACTTTTATTAAACCTTAAATACGCTGTAAACTCTCAACAGTTTGTTAGTTTACTTCGATACAATCGCATTTCCACCAAAATGTAAACTGTACCCGGCTTGGAAATGCGATTGTATTGAAGTAAACTGACAAACGGCTGTAAGTTTACAGAGTATTTAAGGTTTAATAAAAGCCTTCTAATCCATGTGGTACGGTGGGCATTGTCAATTTACCAAATGTTTTGTAAATCTTAATAAAAATCCACTTACCAGCTTCCGAATCGAGCTTCTCTGTATGTAAACGGATTTGTTTTAGCGCGTGCGCGTGATGTAGGTCGTTACCCTTGCATATGGCGGTCAAAGAATCCATCAATTCAGTGAAATCAAATTAAATGACAATTAACACTTTTATAATTAGTAAATTCCAATGTAACACTGACCACTGTTCCCCAGGGTCGGGATTAGAGCATGAATATTAAGCCTGTTGGGGTTTATTGTTGCATAATGCCTAGTTCGGTCGTGCACATTATTGTAAACTTTAGAAAAGAAATACATTTCAAGTGATTAAATGAAGAAACCTTTTTACGTTAGGATTAGAGTTTTTAATAAATATTTTATTTAAGCCTTCACTAAGGGTATAAGGCTGTTGGGCTATGCCCTATTTTGCTTAAGCCTATTGAGGCTTCTTTAAGAGTATCAGTCTTTTGGGCCATGCCCTCTTTTGTTTAAGCCTATCGGAGCTTCTTTAAGGGTATCAGGGTTTTTGGCCATACCCTCTTTTGGGAAAAATATTAAGGGCTGCTATGATATATGAATGTGTTTGCCGGAAGTCCGCTATTTGGAGCCGCGCCTAATATTTGCCAAACAACTTAATATATGATAATATTTTCTTCTGTGTAAGTCAAGTTTGTACCTTCCTAATAAGGTATTGATTGTATTGCCAAGTATTTGTCGAGATAATCATTTCATTGACTGTATTCCTAAATATTTGAAAAAATCAGAATGTCCTATAATTTGTTATAAGTATATTTTTTTTTTTAGAAATATTATGTTCATCTACAACAAAATAATTTCTGACCTTGACATAGTAAATAACACTTCTAATGAATGTGAATGCAAAACATCAACATTGTGCTATGCTCCAGCAGATCATGTCATCACTGGTAATCTTGATATTGTAGATAACGTATTCGGCATTTATTTTCTAAATGTCCGAAGTATAGATTACCTTCAATCATTGATTTTAATGCATGTCGTGCTCAGATCGCCGAATCCATTGAGGAATTTAATATGAAATGGTGTCGTAGGGAACATAAGGACCGAAACTCTCTTTCTACTTGGCTTAAGTCAATTCTTAAAATTCTTTATACACGTATTAACTCGTAATGTAAAATCGGGTATTCAAGAATTTCATAATAAATTTGTTTTAGTTCCTGCTGATAAAGGAGCTAATAATGTAATTATTGTTTGACGCCTACATTATTTCAATGTTTTATCTCTGGAACTCGGTAGTAGTAAATCGTATACTTCAGTCCAATCTACTGAGGATGATGTTGTTTCCACATATATCCCTCGGTGCACTACTTTCAAGGCTGGGCTCGACAAAAAGCAAAACAAACTTCCAACTATGTACTGGATTCCTAAATTACATAAAACGCCTTATAACGGCCACTTTATTTCCAATTCTAGTGCCTGCACAACTACAAACATCTCCAAGCTTTTAACTTATTGTCTTACTGCCGCTAAAGATCACGTTAAACATTATTGTGCTAAAGCTTATGAAAACTCTGGGATTAATTTATTTTGGTCTCTAAAAAATTCACGAGACGTTCTTGATAATATTTTCAGTAAACGCCAATTTTCATATATAGGTGCTTATCTAAACTATATGCAAAAAAGAAAGATAAAAATGTCGGACAGGGAAAGCAGCATTCAAAGATACCACATCACCTTATCAAAGACAAGCGTATTGCTCTCATTCAAACAACTTTCGCTAGAAAAAAAACTACATTGTTGGCCTGTAACGATATTAAAGCTTGTTTTGCTAATGGCATTTTAGACAATTACACTATATGGACTTGCCAAGAAGTAATTGTGAAGCAATTATTGTCCTATTAGATAATATTTTCCTCGGGTATGGAACTACCGTTTATAGACAAATTGTTGGTATCCTTATGGGTACGAGCCGTGCACCTTTTGTCGCAGATTTGTTCTTGTATTGCTATGAAAGAGATTTCATGTTGAGTCTTCCATCCGATGCTAATGCAGATGTAATTGAATATAGTTATAAAAATCGAACAGGAAAGTCAGCATTCAAGGACGTCAGTCAACCACACACACACACAGAAACAAAGAACACATTTAAAGATGAATAAAAGGCCAAATAAGACATCACAAACACAAAAGTCTTTTAATGACACCTCTCGGTATCTGGATGACACTATTGAACAATGACTACTGAACATTGAAAATCATTTCTTTTCTGCAATGGTTAATACTATCTATCCTAAGGAACTTCAACTCACAAAGCTAATTTTTCTGATACTGTCGCTTCTTTTCTTGGTTTACATCTCTCTATTGAAAATGGAGAAATAGTAAGTAAAATCAACGACAAGAGAGATGATTTTAATTTTGATATTGTTAATTGTCCCCACTTAGATGGGGATTTCCCTGAGCTACTCAACTTTTTTCTCAACTAATTTTATACGCTTTTCTCAAGATTGTTTTCGAGGAAGGTTATATTCGTAATCTGTGTATAGCTTAGAAACTGCTCCATCTATCGTTACCATAAACTTCAAAAAAACATTGCAAACTATTATTATCATATCCCTGATCTACTTTTAAAATATCAAGTAATTTAAGAAATCGCTGCGACAAGGACTATCACAACCTGACTTCTATGGACTAGATGGATTTACAAACTTCGTAAGATCCTGGTCATAATCACGTTTATGCAATATTAAACTTGTTAAAAAAATTATCAAAAGAGGTTATGACCCTATCATTTTGCAACATACTGCATATTTAGTGGTTTACCCATTTACAGTTCGCCACTATGCTTCTTCATTGATAGTGCGTTGACAGGACAGATTGTGGACGGTTTGTTCTCTTGTTTCTCTGGCTTCTGCCAAGTTAACGAGTACTTGCTTTGTGTCTTTCTATGTTTTTGTTTTTTATATTTATATATACATTTATATGTATATTTATATTGCCTATTAATGCTGCATTGTTTGCTAGAGAATATGATCTGGCGGGGTTATCTTTATCTACACTGTCCCGTTTTTACTGAGATGACAATAGGGTAAAACTGAGGTTTAGTGAACCCATAACCTGGTTTAATCGCCCCTCCAGCGGCCATATTTGCCACTGAGCGTTCCAGTACGGTAGTTCTATTCTCAACCCGTTTATGTTTGTGTTGCCGTAACTTGCCTGTTATTCATTTTCGTAATTGTTGTTTGTTTCTATTCGTGCAGCTTCTGTGCTTTTGGCTGAGTGTGGTCCTTGAGTGCTACATTTTAGTTTGACTTTTATATCTACTTATATAAATACGTCATCTGCTTGTATTTCGTACATGCGCAGATGTAATGGTCATTTCAAGTAATGTGTCACGTTGTGTTTCAATTCTGATCATTCAAGTTCTGGATGACGGCGAGTTTCTTTATAGAAACTAATTGAAACGATGTTTGGTTTTGAAACATTTATTCTGATTATTTTGTTTATTTACGTGAAATTCATTAGTCGCTGCAGACACTTGTCTAAATTCCTATGTAATAAATATAAATTGGTACACTTTTAGTGTTTCATTGTTTTTATTAGTTTGCTTGTGTATAGGGAGAGAAATAATAATGTACTTTAAACATGCAGGTATATCTATCACTGTAATATCTTCTGTTCCAGTTATTATTTTAGTGTCAGTTTTCTTTTTCAGGTCACTGTCTGGGTGTTTGATTTGCAGAACACATACTATCAAATCTGCATATGAGAAATAAAATGAATGACATAAGTATGATGCACAACCAAACGGCGGACATGAACATGAAGAGAAATCAAATACCAGATATGAGAATGATGAAAAATCAGACGGCGGGAATGCGCAATGAAACGGCAAAGTTGTTAGCACATGAACTCGCTTTATATTTAAATCTCAGCATGAACGGGATAATTCTATTATTCGAACTTGTAACTTTGCTTTTCATTTTCAAATGCAGAAAACTAAAATTTCAAGACAAATATTTTTCGATAAATTTGCTGGTAAGTGATGGACTGTTGCATATCATATCTATTGCATATTACACCGTAGAGGATATATTCGACTTGGTGATTGAACGCAGTATTCGTCCGTTTGTGGACGCATTTTCTGTGTCTCTTTCTTGGTCGGCTGTATCTTTGTTAGCGTTGGATCGATTGATGAGTTTGACTTTTCCATTACATTATGGAACCTGGGTGACCAAATGCCGTGTGAAGGCTGCGATGTTTGGCACATGGTGTGTCAATGCCGTTATCACCGCGAGCAGCATTATTTGGCTAATGTATGACTCGAAGTATAGACTTATACACGTGCCAGTTTACCAGGATGGCCATAGAGACAAAGAATTCGCCATATTACGCCGGGAAAACATAACAGAAATTACTGCTATTTCAATAATAACGGAGTTTGTGATCTTCGAGCTTCTCAACATTGCCGTGTTCATCAAGCTAACTGTTATTGTACGAAAACATATACAACGCCGCAATGCAAGATCGTCAAATTCAAATACAAATGGAAGTAGCATTAATTCTTCGCGAAGGATTATGATACTTGCTTTAATTCAAGTGTTGTGCCATTTACCATACGTTTGTTATATGATCGTAGAGTTGGCAACACCTAGAGTAAATGACGGGAAGGGAATCATGAAAATAGTTGTCAGATGTTGTCTCTTTATGAATTCGATTGTGAGCGTGATAGTCTACATATGGAGAAGGAAGGAAATTCAATCGAAATTCATGGACATGGTATACTCCTGCTTGAACCGCTGCCGCCAAATGCCAACAGATATACCTATTGCAGTTGTAAACAATACAACCACAACCGATTCACGACAATCGTAACTATATTATTAAGGTATCACCAACCCTGTATTGCTGAGGAACAAACAAGACTCATGTCCTGTCCAGTCCATTAAATCAGGAAGTTCTTCAATCTATTCTCTACACGGAGTAAAAATATGCCTTTTTGAAATTAACTTAACGACCTGCACGCCCAGCTCCAGGAGTAACACGCCCATTGATTTTTGAATTGTGTTGTGTATGCCATGAAATACAAATGCAATGTTGTAATTTATATATTTGCCCATTTCAAATAAGAATAACTAATCATAGATGGCCCTTGTGCTCTATAAAAGTATACGTAAAAAAATGGGTCGTTTATGTTCTAAGAAATACGTCCCACGAATAAAACATAAACACTGAGATAACAAACTATTTTATTCAAAAATCACAATTTTAGCATGACAATCCTCGTAAAAATGTTACAAATAGATCAACATTGTGAAATTTGGATGATATGATAAAATGGCTTAGTGTATTCATAACAGATGTCTCGTCGGCACTCGCTAGATAAATGGACTTTTCCATGGACCATTTTATTTCACATAAAAAAAACAGAACAACTTTGAGTAAAATCGTACCAAACTTTTCGAATATAAAGCGCACAATGTTTGCCATATAAGTACTCTTTCTAATATTATGTCCACATCAAGAATGTTAAATTACTGTCATGTATAATGTGATTGACATTGCAATTGCCTAAAATATGTATTTGGTTGAAAGTATCACTTGACCATATCCCATAAATCTTGGATTTTTTTTGTCAAAGATGGCCGACCAATAGTCCTTAAATAAATGAAATAGATATGATAAAACAATGTCGATACCATAACAGAACAAATGTATAACCTTGTCCAGTCCTACAATTTTTCCAAGCGTAAGTTGCTTATATGGTTTAGTTATCTCATGCAGAGATGTTTCAATATTTATACCCATGTTTTTGAAAACAATCCCCTCCTTTGTCCGTCGGTCCGTCCGTCCGTTTCCGCATCTCCTCCTGAACGGAATTCAGCCAAACTTAGGTTACGACTTCACCATATGATGACGGCGTGCAAGAGCATCATTTTTGGCTCGAGCACAGGGGTCCTCAGGGGGGCTTAAAAGGTCAAATACACTAAATATTCAATTACACTGTCATTTTTTCATATTTTCGCACATCACTTGTATGTAATCGTCTATGAAAGATAACAACATATGAAACGAGTTTATTATTTCGAACTCCGACGTCTGCCCAGGGGCCAAAGTTGGATGGTGTTGGGTGGGAGGGGTATCTGGAGGATTTTTTGTTTCGTAAGTATCCTAGGAGTTGATGCACTATTTTTGAACTAAATTCATTTAAAAGGACACTGAAAAACTTGTAAAAGGTTGAAATAATTATCAAAATGTTATTAAAAATAAAGGAGGTATAACATTTTGCAAAGAACATAAATGGAGGCGTTCTTGGAACAAATACGTCATCACTTTTATCATATATATATACCATATATGACATAATGACAAAATACATTTTAAAGCAAAGAAAATCACTGCAAATTAATTAAAAATAAATATGCAGATGTAATATGTATACAATGTATTCTTAATTTGCAGCGATTTTCTTTTTTGCTTTAAAATGCAATTTGTCAAATGCCATATGGTGAAAAGGTGCGCGACGTCATCGTTTCAAGATGACCGCCTCCATTTATGTTTCTTAGCAAGTTTTCAATAGGTCATATATCCTTTATATTTCGTGGCATTTTGACAATTCTTTCAGCTTTTTTCAAATATCTTTCAGAGCCCTTTAAAATAATCAGTATTTGATAATAGTGCATCAACCCCTTTAATGGTTTGATATCGTGCAAACGTATCAGCATGAATTTTGTTCGATTTTTTTACGGGAAAGTATTTCCTTTCACATCTGCCAATACTCTTTGCATTATTAAAACGAGATTGTTCTATTTTTTTTTCCGAATATTTTATCATGTTCATATTAATGTCTCCGAATTGTACTTTTATAATCAGTTCTCGCATCTGTCATGCTTACCCTATTTGTTTCATGTATATTATATCGATATATATTCAAATTATTATAAAAAATGTTTTCTTTTTGTATCACATGTTTCATCGAACTAAGACTGCCCTTGCATTAGCTTATGCTGAGAAACTATATATTACTTCCTTAAAGAAAGGATCACAAACCTCTGATATAATATTGTAAAACTCGTCTAAATTGTTATCTAAGTCATATGCATAACATCATAGGGATGGCTCAAATTTCTGTACTTAGTCTATTGGAATTTTAAATATTGAGTTCTGCTCAACACGGGGTTGGAGGGTGTGAACGGTAGCAAGCACATTTCACTACCGTTCATGAACAGTCTCAATCAAACCGAGACTGCAATATCTTTGTATTTATCGTGTTCGACGATTTCAAAATTTCTCCTCTGATGCTTTTTGTTTTTACAATGCAAATCATCTGTTATCAATAACAATAAGTATAAAAGTCGAAGAGGCAATGCAGCTTTCACAGAACACAGTAAACCAAAAAATACGCAAATGGACACACATGAATGGCAATGTTATTAAGGTATAAAACTGCCAACTATGTACTGGATTACTAAATTACATAAACATCCGTATAAGGCCCGTTTTATACGAATTCTAGTGCCTGCACCACCCCAAACATCTCTAAATCTTAACTACTAGTCTTACTGCCGTTAAAGATCACGTTAAACAATACTGTGCTAAAACTTATGAAAAGTCTGATTTATTTATTTTGGTCTATTAAACAGGAGACTTTCTTCATAAAAATTGCAATAAATGTCAAGTTTCATCTATAAGCACTTATGACTTTTTTACACTATATACAACCTTACCACATCACCTTATCAAAGCAAGCTTATTGCTCTTATTCAAAAAACACTTTCGCTAGAGAAAAAACTACATTTTTTACCTGTATATTTGGATTAAGTAGGGTAAGTGTGAGGATTGGTGCATCCTGGAACCTGGTTTAACCTCTAGCGGCCTTTTTTTGCCACTGACCGGTCTAAGCGGGTAGCCCTATTGTCAACCCTTTTTGTGTTTGTGAATACGCCTTTATATCTTATTAACATTGTCATTCAGGTTTGTCTTTTTGCGTGTTTTGGGGGTTACTGTGTTCTGTGAAAGCTGAATTTCCTGTTCGATTTTGCTACTTATTTTCACAATTACTGACAATTTCTGTAAGTTTTCGTTTTATGCTTAATTGCCTTAATTCTTTCTGGTCCTCTGTTTAACAAAACCGAGACAACAACCTCTTCAGAATCATCATTTATTCATTGCTAAACCTTGCCATAATTTGTCATTTTCAGCATTGCTGTTATCTTTTTTCTCTAGAATCAGTGGTGTGGCAGTGTAGAATTCATCACCACACCAATGTTATTCATTTACCTAGAAGGAAGTATTTAAATGTTATATACTATTTTAATATACCAATCATGCTTAAGCTTATATTTACATTATTTATTAGCTAACTATTGTAGAAATCTGTCAAAAATATTTAAAATGTAAATAGTGTAACATGTTCCTTTCATAGACTAGAGAAATAATAAATACAATAATTTCCTTCAAAATATTTAAGTAATAAATACATATAAACACTATAACACAGATACTTACATTATACGAATCTATCTTCTATACTTACTTGTCGGCTGCAGGAAAGTATTAATTACTACATAATCAAAACGCTTTTTCTATACACACTATAAAATTGACTATAGAAAACTACTATTCTTCGCACAGTTATGCATATGATAAAAATATTTATAAACATAATTATTATTCAGATATTTGAATGATGACAAGTAAACGCATGCCTTTATTCCTGATATAAACAGGTTACTAGTCAAATATGAGTTATCTAATTACTTTAATATATTTGCTAGCAGCTCGCACTTTCAATCTAAGTTCGTGTGGAAAACCGTTTTGAAAAATAAAATATTTGAATACCAGACAAGGCAAATGTTTGCATGACTGCCTTTGATTATGAAAAAAAGAACATTTTATTAATATCTTTAATAAAAATGAGCCTTGCCGCATATGGTAATTGTGTAGAGAAAAGCCTGAAATAAGGCAAAAGTGTCATACAGTAATATGAATATATTGTATCATTTGTCATCTTGTGTTTCGGTTCGGCAAGATTCATGAATATGGTAATACATGTAATATTTATAGCATGATTTTTCGATTATATTCGATTTCTACTGCTTTTCGAGGGCCGCAGGCCCGAGAGTGCAGCATTTATCGCATACGAGAAAAAATATGCTATAAATGTTTTGTACCAGAGCCATTATCCATCTACGCATGTGCAAGAAGTTTTAGGGCGTTGCAGGTTTTAGTAATATTAACAGCTCGATCCAATCAAGAAATAGCATTATCACGCGACATGAGGATGACCCATGTTTTGATTATTGTAGCCAATTGCCTTTGTATATTATTAGGCAAATGCAGTGTCAAGGAGTGCCGTTTTGATAATGGTGTAGTCGTTTTGATTGATAGGTTGTGTGTAAATTACAACTGCGCGTGCGTAAAATTGAGTAGACCATGGTATAACTGCCGAATCTGTCATTTATAGCAGGCTGAAATATACCGGCATTTATAGCACGGTTTAAGCTCAGACCTTCAGGTTTATGAAAATTATATCATAAGCAAGAACAAAGGAAAACCATTAGAGCTATGGTACAAGTCAATATATGGTATTATTAAAACTATATACTCATAACTATATGAGTCGAATTGTAAAATATTCGGTTTTACGACATGTATTGCTTGATGTATATATTTTTGTTCTATATATGTATATATATGTTTTCTTTTGTTTATGGTTTACGTTAAATTGTGCTATTGTGTTATATGCTATAATTATATGTGTATGCTCTTCTGTACATTGGAGGAAATAAAGTATCTATCTATCTATCTTTCTGTCTTTGTTTTGACCATTTGACAATGACATATTTCCACTATTGTACTCGAAACAGTGGCTAAATAACAAATACTCTATATAAGTTTTATATGATACTCAGTCTGGTATCTAGAGTCCCGAAATCTATATTCAATAGATGTGGAATCCAATATTACATATTCTTTGTTTCGTACTCCGTTTTTGCACTATAGGAAGATAACTAACAGTTACACTCACGATTTATCTCCCTTACCGGTTCGTCTGCAAATGGATGTTAAACGCATGTTAAAACAACTATGATTGTTGTTCTGTTCTAGTAATGACGGAATACCAGGTTGGAATTAAAATTTAGAAACTACAACGTCTGGATAGAGTTATATATGTGTGAGATAAAGAGGTCATTTTACAGTGTTGAGTATAAAACTCAATTAAATTGGACTCGCACTCAGCCATATATTTCTGTATTATACTCAACACTGTTAAATAACCTCATATTATTTTTACATATTCCAATGTAACAGAAAGTAAAATATGCAAACATGTTACTTTCTGCACTAATGGGACGATTTGTTGTTTTTCTTTGAATAAACATCTTGTATATCTTCTTTTCTTAAATTTAAGATTCAATGCACTCTATTAAGTGCATAATGTCGTTAATGTATACTCGGAAAATACTTTCATCTCTAGGGATGTTACATATCTTTCGGCTTCTTATGATAAGTCCAAAACTATTGATTCGTGCGTATTTCAATTATAAAATATAAGTTTATATATTCAAGGTCAACGACTGACTTCAGCATGGTCAGACACCTTAACCGTCCCCTACGTAATGGTTTGTTAGGAATAGCCAGCTGATGCTAATTCCAATTACTGATATATGTTCTTTTTTGTTTTGGAATAAAATCACATATAATTGGTCGATTTCGAGTATTCCGAAGAGACACGACTACATACAACCAAACTGGAAAACCTCCAGCAACTGACAAACGAACGAAAACAAAAATAGTTAAAAGTTGTGAGAGTAAGTATACTCAAAATTTGCTAAGGATCACTTTTTTTGCTGTCTAATTTTTTTTTTGCTGAAATAAATACCATTATTTCTATTTTAATCAAATTATTTAGGGCAGTGAACATGTATGGTCATGTGATCTCATGACTTGATTCAAATTGTGGAATTGTTGAAGTATCAATAAAATTAATATCGTTATTGTGAATTAATTTCTAATATACATATTTCATGGAAGTATATTGTTTTAAGTCACCAAGTGAACTAAACCTGAACTGGATTGTTTTTTCAACAATCACTGGTGCACAAGACTGTAATTTAGATAGTTACCTCATCGTCCCACCTACATTCACTTTTGAGTTAGCAAATCCAATTTAAAATGACTACATGTAAAGTTTTCACTTATGATTATAGTAATTTACCATTTTGAAAGTCGCTCTCTCTCCATGCTTGTGATTATGTAATTGCTCTCGCGCGCGCGTGAGAGGATGCGTGCGTGAGTGCGTAAATAATGCTGGTATAAATAATTAATAGAGCTATACAGTCATGTTAAACGGCATACATAGATATATATATAGTACATATAATTTCTCTATGACCGAGAATGTCTTACGTTTTACACATCATTAAATTTGGTTAAGGTATACGATTAGCTTCGTTTTGAAGACAGAGAATTTTCAAAACAGATACATGGATATGATTAATACCCTTTAGTCACCGTGACCGACTAGAATCTATGTATTTGTTTGTTTGTTTGTTTGTATGGTGTTTTACGTCATTTTCAACACTTGTAAGGTCATATAGGACGGTCGAATTTTTGTAGTGGAGGCAGACTACCCACTTTTCCGGGGTAGAACCAGTATTGTGCGCCTCCCGCCATTCCTCACTTACCAGTCGAGCTCCCAGTGGGATTCGAACCCACAGCGGTGAGAGGCAAAGGTTTACAACGCAACGTCGTTAATCAATCGGCCACGGAAACGCTCACAATTATATAAATTGTCATCCAAATATATATGCGTTGTGTTGATAAATTATAGACTAAGCAATATCTGCTCTTGAACGAGGCGGCTGCATTACTATTCAAACTTCAGAGATGGGCATCATTATACCACGAACTCGGCATCTAGTTTATATGATGTATCTGATGAAGATGTAAATGCGAGATAATGGTTAAATTTGTAAAATTGCGAAAAACATCTTCCTCTGTCAGAGAAATTAAGAATGCGTCCCTCGGAGCAAAATATATGTTGTTATCACAACGGTTTGAAATTAACTATTTGGCATTAAAAACGATATGACTGTGCTCTGCAAAACCAGCCGTGCTGGCGTTGGCTTGTATTTGTAGGAGATATTCCTGATGTCAATTAGCATGCTGAGTTCCGTACACCATAAACTTACAAAGTAAAGCCTTGAGCAAAGCGTACAATTACGCTGTCTTTTTACGATCGTAGCGGATAGTCTATTTAAATTGCAATGTGTATAAAAAAGCAGTATAGAGCCTCATAAACTTACCAAAACCCTGAAGCAAATTATTTTAATTTCTTTTATGTTTCTCAGCTTAATAGTTTTATAAGAGATTGTAATCTAGTAGATTATTTTCAAATTCTATAACTTCGTATCACTAAAACAACTATTCAGTGCTATCGGTTTCATAAACAAGAAAGGTCGTTGTCACTAATATTCTCATCATATTTTGAGAGTAATTTGAGAACTCTTCGTCGACAAAGACATTGCAAAATAGAATGTTGTCATCAGAATATACAAGAATGAATATGTTAAGTATTCCGATATTAATGATTAATGCACCTAGGTATTAATTTAAATGCATTCAGTTTGAAGTACCGCTAATATACCCTTAGAACTATGAAATTTATTACATGAGTTACTATATATAGAACTGTAATACAATTGATATTTTTGTCTTGCAATACAGGCCTTGCTTTTGTGGTCTTACTGGATAAGCACGTGATACGGCGGGCCAAACATCCATATGGAGGGCCCATAAAACCTGTATTGAGGGCGAGATTATAATTTAGACTTCGTTACATATATTTAGAATTTTATTGTAGAGATTGTTTAACAATAGACAATGAATCAATCATATCGTGCATCAAATAACAACTGAGACGGTTAAAAACGGCATACAGATTGCATGAGTTCCTGCCAAACGAATTAAAGGATTCAGATCACCATATTGTCAGTTGATAGATTAAGAGGACCATACTGCCAATTAATGAATTTAGATCACAATATTGCCAGTTAATGGATATAGAGGACTATACTGCCAATAATGGATTTAGATCACCGTATTGTCAGTTAATGGATTTAGAGGACCATACTGCCAATAATGGATTTAGATCACCCTATTGCCAGTTAATGGATTTAGAGGACCATACTGCCAATTAATGGATTTAGATCACCATATTGTCATTTGATGGATTTAGAGGACCATACTGCCAATTACTGGATTTAGATCACCATATTGTCAGTTGATGGATTTAGAGGATCATACTGCCAATTAATGGATATAGATCACCATATTGTCAGTGAATGGATTTAGAGGAACATACTGCCAATAATGGATTTAGATCACCATATTGTCAGTTAATGGATTTAGAGGACCATACTGCCAATAATGGATTTAGATCACCATATTGTCAGTTAATGGATTTAGAGGACCATACTGCCAATAATGGATTTAGATCACCCTATTGCCAGTTAATGGATTTATAGGACCATACTGCCAATTAATGAATTTAGATCACCATATTGTCAGTTGATGGATTTAGAGGACCATACTGCCAAATACTGGATTTAGATCACCATATTGTCAGTTGATGGATTTAGAGGACCATACTGCCAATTAATGGATTTAGATCACCATATTGCCAGTTGATGGATTTAGATCACCATACTGCCAATTAATGGATTTAGATCACCATATTGTCAGTTGATGGATATAGATCACCATACTGCTAATTAATGGATTTAGATCACCATATTGTCAGTTGATGGATTTAGAGGACCGGACCATACTGCCAATTAATGGATTTAGATCACCATATTGTCAGTTAATGGAATTAGAGGACGAAACTGCAAATTAATGGATGTAGATCACCATATTGTCAGTTGATGAATTTAGAGGACCGGACCATACTGCCAGTTAATTGATTTAGATCACCATATTGCCAGTTAATGGATTTAGAGCACCATACTGCCAATTAATGGATTTAGATCACCATATTGTCAGTTAATGGATTTAGATGACCATACTGCCAATTAATGGATTTAGATAACCATATTGTCAGTTGATGGATTTAGAGGACCATACTGCCAAGTAATGGATTGCGATCACCATATTGCACGCAAAAGGTCTATGTAATGCGATACGATGAACAACATGAACATTCTTACAATATTCAAACTACGACTCATATTGTTATACCATTTTCAAGACTACTCGTATTAGTTATGTTTTCTTCTCTTAATCACGAATTGTAGTTTTTGAAACCTTAAACCACAATCTATGCCAACAAATATAAGGATTATGATACGCTATGCTTACAAAAAGGAGGATTATGATAGGCTATGCCTACACATATGAGGATTGATATGCTATGCCAACAAGATGGAGGACTGATAGGTTAAGCCTAATTACAGGAGGATGATAGGCTATGCCAACAGACATGAGTATTGATAGGTTATGCCTATCAACATAGGATTAATAGGATATACCTACAAACAAGAGGACTGATAGGTTATGCCTACTAACAGGAGGATGATAGGCTATGCCTACTTACAGGAGGATTATAGGCTATGCCAACAGACATCAGTATTGATAGGTTATGACTATCAACATGAGGATTGATAGGATATGCATACAAACAGGAGGATTATGATATGTTATGCCTACAAGCAGGAGAACTGATAGGTTATGCCTACTAACAGGAGGATGATTTGCTATGCCAACAGACATGAGTATTGATAGGTTATGCCTATCAACATGAGGATTAATAGGATATGGCTACAAACCGGAGGATTATAATATGCTATGCCTACAACCAGGAGGACTGATAGGTTATGCCTACTAACAGGATGATGATAGGCTTTACCAACATATATGAGTATTGATAGGATATGCCTATCAATATGAGGATTGATAGGATATGCCTACAAACAGGAGGATTATGATATGCTATGCCTACAAGCAGGAGGACTGATATGTTATGCCTACAAACAGGAGGATGATAGGCTATGCCAACAGACATGATTATTGATAGGTTAAGCCTATCAACATGAGGATTGATAGGATTTGCCTACAAATAGGAGGATTATGATATCCTATGCCTTCAAACAGGAGGATTGATAGGCTATGCCTATAAACAGAAGGATTGATAGAATATGACTACAAACCGGGGAAATGATAGGCTATGCCTAAAAACAAGCGGATTGATAGGCTATGTAATCAAACAGGATGATTAATAGGTTATGCCAACAAACAGGAGGATTGATATGATACGAATACTAACAGGTGGATTGGTAGGCTACGCCTACAAAGAGCAGGATTGATAGGATATGCCTACAAACAGGAGGACTGATAGGTTATGCCTACTAACATGAAGATGATAGGCTACTCCTAAGAACAGGAGGATTGATGATAGGCTATGCCAACAAACATGATGATCGATAGGTTATGCCTACCAACATTAGGAGTGATAGGCTATGCCTACAAACAGGAGGATTATGATATGCTTTACCTACAAGCAGGAGGACTGATAGGTTATGCCTAATTGCAGGAGGATGATAGACTATGACAACAGACACAAGTACTGATGTCTTACACCTATCAATATGAGGATTGATAAGATATGCCTGCAAACAGGAGGATTATGATATGCTATGCCTACAAGCAGGAGGATTGATAGGTTATGCTTATTAACAACATGATGATAGGCTATACCAACAGGCATGAGTATTGATAGGTTATGCCTATCAACATAAAGATTGATAGGATATGCCTACAAACAGGAAAATTATGATATGCTATGCCTACAAGCAGTAGGACTGATATGTTATGCCTACTAACAGGAGGATGATAGGCTATGTCAACAGACATAAATATTGATAGGTTATGCCTATCAACATTAGGATTGATAGGATATGCCTACAAACTGGATGATTATGATATGCTATGCCTACAAACAGGAGGACTGATAGGTAATCCTACTAACAAGAGGATGATTTGCTATGCCAACATACATGAGTATTGATAGGTTATGCCTATCAACATGAGGATTGATAGGATATGCCTACAAACAGGAGGATTATGATATGTTATGCCTACAAACAGGAGGACTGATAGGTAATCCTACTAACAAGAGGATGATTTGCTATGCCAACATACATGAGTATTGATAGGTTATGCCTATCAACATGAGGATTGATAGGTTATGCCTACTAACAGGAGGATGATAGGCTATGCCAACAGACATGCTATTGATAGGTTATGCCTATCAACAGGAGGATTGATAGGATATGCCTAAAAACAGTATGATTATGATATGCTATGCCTACAAACAGGAGGATTGATATGCTATGCCTACAAACAGGAGGATTGATAAAATATGTCTACAACCGGGGAAAAGATTGGCTGTGCCTACAAACAAGCGGATTGATAGGCTATGTAATCCAACAGGACGATTGATGTTATGCCAACAGACAGGAGGAGTGATATGATATGAATACAAACAGGAGGATTGATAGGCTACGCCTACAAACAGCTGGATTGATAGGATATGCTTACACAACTTGGATAGATAGGTTAAGCCTAGAAACGGGAGGATTGATAGGCTAAGCCTAAATACAGGAGGATTAACAATAGGCTATGCCAAAATAAATGAAGATTGATAGGTTATGCCTACCAACATGAAGATTGATAGGCTATGCCTACAAACATAAGGAATGATCGGCTATGCCTACAAACAGGTGTATATATAGGCTATGCCTACCAACAGGAGGATTGATAGGCTATGCCTTCAAAGGGGAAGATTGATAGGCTATGCCTACCTTTTGGATGATTAATAGACTATGCCTACAAACAGGAGGATTGATGATAGCCTATACCAACACAAATGAGGATTGATAGGTTATGCCTACCAACAGAAGGGGTTGATAGTCAATGTCTACGATCTGGAGGATTAATAGGGCATACCTACAAACAGGAGGATAGATAGGCTATGCCTACCAACAGGATGATTGAAAGGCTATGACTACAAACCGGAGGATTGATAGACAATGTCTATACAAAGGAGGATTGATATGCTGTGCCTACAAACAGGAGTATTATGATAGACTGTGCCTGCACATATGAGAAATGATAGGATATGCCTACAAACAGGAGGATTGATTGGATATGCATACAAACAAGAGGATTGATAGAATATGCCTACAAACAGGAGAATTGATAGGATATGTATACAAACCGGAGGATTTATAGACTATGCCTACAAACAGGAGGATTGATGGGCTATGCAAACAAACATGAGGATTGATAGGCTAAGCCAAGAAGCAGGCGGAATACTATGCTTTGCCTACACATAGGAGGATTGATAGGCTATGCCAACAAAGAAGAGGATTGATGATAGGCTATGCCAAGAAACAGCCGGATTGATAGGCTATGCCAACTCGTCGGAGGATTGATAGGCTCTGTCTGCATACAGAATAATTGATGATAGGCTATGTTATCAAACATGAAGATTGGTAGGTTATGTATACCAACATGAGGATTGATAGGCTAAACCTATAAACAGGAGGATTTATAGGCTATGCCTACAGACAGGAGGAGAGATAGGCTATTCCTGAAAACGGAAGGATTGATAGGCTATGCCTACCAACAGAAGGATTGATATAATATGCCTACAAACCGGCGATTTATAGGCTATGCCTACAAACAGGAGGATTGATAGGATATGCCTACAAACAGGAGGATTGATAGGCTACGCCTACAAACAGGAGGATTGATAGGATATGCCCACAAACAGGATGATTGATAGGCTACGCCTACAAACAGGAGGATTGATAGGCTACGCCTACAGACAGGAGGATTGATAGGCTACGCCTACAAACAGGAGGATTGATAGGCTATGCCTACAAACAGGAGGATTGATAGGCTACGCCTACAAACAGGAGGATTGATAGGCTACGCCTACAAACAGGAGGATTGATAGGCTACGCCTACAAACAGGAGGATTGATAGGCTACGCCTACAAACAGGAGGATTGATAGGCTATGCCTACAAACAGGGTGATTGATAGACTATGCATACAAATAATAGGATTGATAGAATATGCCTAAAACAGGGTAATTGATAGGCTACTCGAGTACAAGCTCTTGAAAAACGAATAAGTTGAGACACATACACCCCATAAGAAGTTGCTCGGGGAACATCCCCATCAAAGTGGGGGTAATTAACAATGTCAAAATTAAAATCATCTCTCTTGTCATAGATTTTGCTAATTATTTCACCATTTTTAATCGAGAGATCTAAATCAAGAAATGAAGCGTTATTATCAGATATATTAGCTTTATTAAGCTGAAGATCTTTATGATAAATATTATCAACCATAGTTGGAAAGAAAGGGTTGTCAATGTTCTGTATGTCATCCATATACCGAGAGGTGTCATTAAAAGCTTCAATAACATCTGCCTGGGTATCTGGTGAAAGTGTTATGTGTCCTGGAATTGTAAAGCTATACTATTTTATATGATCCGTAGGTTTAGGTTTCAACTGAGACAATCTCAGACACGGTTTATGATAGACCTTACTTGCCTGCTGAAAATCTAAAAGATTGACATTGCATTTCCAACAAAAGCATTTCCATTAAAATGAGAACCATGATGTTTGAACCTTGGTACTACGGTTTTGAATCAGGATCATTGTATTACATATGCGTTTAGAAATGATACATATATGCCAAGCACTCCACGTTTCAACTTGAAAGATAGACGAATATGTTAACTTTTATCAGTTCGACAATTTAATGATTGTATACATATAAAAATAGATATAAAAAATAAGTACAAATGTTGAACAGAAAATACAGCTTTCACAGAACACAGTAAACTCAAAAACAAATCGAACAGGAAAAGTAGCATTCAAGGAAATTCAACCACAACACACACAGAAACAAAAAACAACTACATATAAATAAATACTGAAAATTGGATCCACTGGAAACAACAAACACAAACGAGAGAAAAAAAGTAGCAGATTCTGCTTTACTGAGTCTGTGCATGAGATGTAATGTAGAGAGCAACAACTCTCACGCCTCCTAGCACCGGCCTAAGCGATGTTCTACTTTAAAGCCACAAAGACTGGGCTTGAAGATCCCAAAGGACCAGCAAGTAATAACACTACTGATTTGCAGTGAAGGCAACTTTTACCTCCACCACACAGCACTAAACAAACGCTAGTGTGAATTTGAATAAATACTGAAAATATCCGTGGAAGCAACAAACACAAACAGGAGATAACAGTAGCAGACTCGGTTATTTTTGTCTGTTCATGAGAGGTAGAGTCCAATGCAACACCTCTCACGACCTCTAGCACCGGCTTACGCGATATTCTAAAGGACCAGTCAGTAAAATGTATAAAAGGCAAGACAAGACATCACAAACACACAAGGGTTGACAATAATGATATCGCCTTGGAACGGTCAGTGGTAAAACAGAATGTTGGAGGGTTAAACCAGGTTTTGAGGCGCACACAACCCCACTCTTACCCTATTGTCATCCCAATAAACGGGACAGTGTAATTAAAGATATCCCCGCCAGGTTATAATCTCTAACAAACAAGACAGCATTACTAGACAATATAAGTAAAATATAAATGATCATGTATATATAATATTAAGAAACTAAAGCCTAGAAAGCCATAAAATAAGTACTCATTGACTTGGCAGAAGCCTGAGCAATAAGAGAACAAACCGTTATGGGTCCGACAATACAAGAGTAAAGGCACACTTCAAACGCTACCGTCCTATAAGGACTTAGGTAGACAGCATCATGGGGTCCACAATCTGTCCGGTCATCCCACAATCAAAGAGGAAAATAAAGTGTCGCACTGTAAATGGGTCAACCATTAAACATGTAGTGCGTTGCAAAATAATAGGATCATAATCTCTTTTAAAACACCTTTTAACAAGTTTAATAAAGAAGGTATACTAGCGATTAAGAACAAGAATTTTATGAAGTTTGTATATCACATCACCATAGAAGTTAGGCTGTGATAATCATTGTCGCAGAAGTGTTTTTAAATTATGTTTATATTTTAGATACAGGGTAAAACACTATGTGGTTGAAGATTGAATTGTGTGTTACCTCATTTACATCACATGTTAGCTATATACATGTACGATGGTCTATTTAATCGTGGTGGAGGCAGATCACCCACCTTTTCCGAGGTAGAACATGCACCGTATACCTTCACCATATAATAAGCGACACTTCCTTATTTACAAAGAAATATAAAAAGATCGGACAGGGAAAGTAGCAATCAAGAAGGGCAGTCAAGCTCCCAGTGGGATTCAAACCCAAGACGGTGAGAGTTGAGAAGGTTTCAAAAGCAGCGTCTTTACCATCCTGACCACAGAGTCTATAGTGGTACATATATTGTGAAGTTCAAAGAAAGACACACTAATGTACCAATTGACACTGGACGCGGGAATAAAAGTGTGCATACTCAATTGTAACAGAAGTAGATAGTAGGTATAACTGCCATTAGTGAAACGAAATAACTTAATCATGTCTAGAATATGCCAGTTGACTCAATAGATTTACATTACATGTACACGGCTTCAATTTGTTGTTCCGAAAATTGTAAGGTCAGCACAAACGTAGAGATGTGTCTGTTCGATGCGTTAATTAGTGGCCTTTCTTGTTTTTTGATTAAAAATGAGATTCGTATATTTATTTCATGTCAAATTTCCCTAAACAGAAGTGCTAATATCGCTAAATTGAACGCGCGACTTTAATTAATCCCTTAATCTTAACTTTGAAATTAGCTGTTTAATTACATAACACTTTACGCTAGATACTGAAAGCACAGTCAACATAGATGTGATTACTCGACAACAGCGACGAGTATCTTAAAGCTGCACAATCCCGATATAAGGCACACTGGTACTCAACATATCGAACGGTTATTATGTTGTACCAAGTGATTACTGTGTACGTGTGGGGTCATATATACAACATGCGCGCTACCTAAATTCACTGAATATTAATGAGATAAGGCGGTACTGAATGGGAAGCTTCAGGTACTTGAAACGACCACTGATCTTATATCGGTTATAAAAGCGGATTTTAGCAGACGACATTTGACCACCGAACTGATGAGTTACTCAAAACAACCTTATAAGTCCATATTTGTATAATCCGAAACAATACCTATAATTAAACGCAGCGGCCTTTTAAAAAAAGACCCTTTCCAACTATCCTGTTGCATCAACGAAACTATTATACAAACAAGTAATCCTCCATTTTTATGTGTGTGTGTGTGTGTGTGTGTGTACTGTATATTAACACAAAACACAAGGGAGAAATCGTTTATCAAAATTGGAATATTGGTAGAGGGGACCCCAAACAGTATTTGAAGTTATGCATGCATGATTTACACATATTAGGAGATTATAAATCACTTTTTTTTTTAAAATAAGGTTGTCTTAATTTATGCATGAATTGAAATATTGTAAAATAAAATGGAGAGAGAGAGAGAGAGAAAAAGAGAGAGAGAGAGGGAGAGACAAACAGACAGAGAGAAAGAAAGAGAGAAAGAAAGATTGACAGAGAGAGACAGAGAGAGGGAGAAGGTAAGAGACAGAGAAAGAAAGAAAGAGACAGACAGACGGAGAGAGAGAGAGAGAAAGAAAGATAGACACAGAGAGACAGAGAGAGGGAGAAGGTAAGATATAGAGAAAGAGTGAGAGAGATAGTAGAGAGAAAGAAAGCGAGAGGGAGGGATGGAGGGAGGGAGATGAGCGAGACGAGGTTGAAGGAAGAAGGGAGTGTGGGAGGGATTGAGAGAGAGAGAGAGAGAGAGATAGTTTGTTTCTATATATAGTCTTATACACATAGGAGCCGGAGGGCCCCACACCGTAATGTTTCGGGGTGAGCCTCAGATTTATGTTTTACGAAAACAAATGCAACAAAAAAATGTATGAATAGCCAACATGAACATTACAATTCAGATTGATTAGATTTTAAAAATCAACAGAAAATATTTTACTCAATCTGCAAAATCAACGATTCTTCCAGCTGAAAAATATATTTGTGAGAGGTTAGCTTCCGCCTGTACGGCAGTGTTAACTAAACACTGAACGTTTTATTAAACTTTAAATACTAGTTATTAACGTTTCCTAAGTTAACTTATGTAAATCTTCAATTTGCTTTAATTAAGTTAAATAATTTGTAAAGTAATTTTAAATGACAACAAGCCGGTAGCCATCCTTGAAATTTAACCTAGGAATATCACTTATTTTCGTGTCCGGTGGAATTAACCTCCCTCTCCGCCCTGGATTTTGTTTTGATTTCCTTCCTTCAGTGTGTTGCATTTCCCCCATGTACTAGTACATATTTGTTTTTTATGAAAGTACATTCCCAATTCAACCAAGGCTACAGCCTATGTGTGCCCCAGTGGATCCCAGTGTAGCTACGGACCTGGAAAGGCAGAATATTGAAAAGCACAGGGTCCTTCGCGATTGAACATATTTATGTATAAGGAACTTATTTAGTACAGTTTATGTTAATCGGCCTTCGTAGCGCAGTAGGTTACCGTGTTATTCTAGATATGCTGACCCCGTTGCGGACGGGGTTCAAACCCGCGGCTCTGTACTTTTTTTTTTAAAGCAAAAATGTTTTATGAATTTTCTTTTTTTATGAAGAAGTTGTAGTAAAATGGCTTTGAGATTGATCAAATTTAAATGTGAACACACATATAGATAATAGTACGTACACAAGCACGGCCAACGCACGCACCCACAAACACACGCGCGCACGCAAGCACGCGCGCGCACATACAGTCTCCCATATGTTAGTTAATATTAACATTTGAAATTTGTGTAAACGGTGTCGGAAAGAAATTTAGAAAAAGACGAATACTCAGTCCGTCCGCAATAATGGGATCATTGTTTTTATTTCGTCAAAATGTGATCGCCATGGTAACACATTGGGAAACAAATCCGAAAGGTCAGGATATATGTGGCATGTTTCATGAAGAGACATTCAAGTTATAAAATTTACTCCAGAATGATAGTGTTTTACTCTTTTGTTGTATTGCCAAGAAGCTCGGAATTGTTAAACGGAAGGATAAACGGGTGGGCGACCTTCGTGTGTATAGCCCCACATCCTAAAAACTACGATTTGCGAAAAATAATATTGCTGGTATTTTTTTAAAAAATGCAAATTCCACATTTATAACTATTAATTTGAACAATACCCTTCAAGTGTCTCGTTTTAAACAATAATTTCTCCTTGTCCTGTGTCAACACCTGAGCATGTATTTCACTGTACATACTATTTGCTACCGATACACGCTCTCTGTATATGTGTACATGTATAATATGTGTGTTATTTTGTATTGTTTCGAGGATATTATAGGAAATAAATATATATATGGAACATATGTGGAATACGCGGGTAAGTGTTTATAATTTTCTACATAGTGACGTATTTACGTTATGCTTATCTCATTTCCCCCCACTTCTGTTGAACAAATATGTATATATTTACATTACACGCCATTGAATTTCCTCATCGAGTTGAACAGTCTGTAGTTATCGGATATCTGAGCAAATTGCTATATAAACGTTTAGGCTTATATACCCGTAATCGCTGGGTGGTGCAGTTTCAAAGTTACCGAAGCGTTTATCACGCCTATTATGGAAATGTCTCGATATGCGCTACGACAATATACCAGTCTAAACAATTTATACAACATCCAGGAAAGACATTCATCTATAGGCTTTCTTGTGTTTAAAATACCTTGAAATTGTATTATTTTATCGGGATTGTGTAGCTTTAAAGGTGCTGAGAGGCTTAGGGCAGCATTTATCAATACTATAATATTCAACACCTCTGGTTAAACACTATAGGGTAAATACATGCTAAAGCTCAAAGTAAGAACGAGAAAACAATCGGCGAAATAAACAATATGTCATTTAGTTGGGAGCAGAGTTTATGAAGCTTGCGTATCACAAGTAAAAGTCGTAAAGAATAAAGTAGAAGGCAGACAACATATCCTAAAGATGATTAAACAATACTCAGATCCGTTAAAGTCTGGAGCAAGTATTTGAGAATGTTTCACCGATATATGTGTATGCATATCGGGCTCAAATATTTGAATAAATGGCAGTTCTGATTACACGCACGGGAAGACGTTGACTTTCGTCCTTGAATGCTACTTTTCCTGTTCGATTTTTATCTAATTTTACTTCCGCCACACTATACAGGCAACGATATTGTGAAAAAAAAAACATCTCATTTTCAAAAGAACAACATACGCAGTGATAATAAAGAAATATAAGCGACAATATGGTTGCCAATATGAGTACCACCCTGTAACAGTGACTGACAAATATAATAATAGGGGTTTAACACGTACTAGTACTAAACAGAAGGCGTTAGAAGATAACTAAATATTTCTTTGTTTCATGTTTATAAACACTGTTGAGTGTGTACCAGACCTTGTGAAGCTAGACTGATTAATCATAGATCACAGCACAATTACCGAATACTTCGAAGTTTCTGTCAAATGCCAATTCTAATTACTTATCGTGTAGACACTCTTGGACTAAGATTACTCCGGTGTTCCAGCATAGCATTATTGTTATAGTAATTGTTTTCGTCCTGGAGTGTCTTAGTTTAATACCTGTGCTAGCCTAGTGTTCCATCATGATAGCATTATTGTTATTATAATTGTTTCCTGTTTTCCTCAGGTCAGGTTTATCTTCCAACTTGATATAGCTAGATCTGGAGTAGTTTTTCTGTCATGGATGTCTTATAAATAACAATCATCAACAACAATATATTGTAATAACATACCAACGATTTACTGTTTTCAGATGTGATTGTCTAATTAATATCAAGTAACTGTTGTTGTTTTTTAATTAAGTTTCAACTGATATTTGTTCTTTCTCAAATTAAATTTCACGATAATTGTGTTACACGATATATGTTGTTCCATGTTACCTGTGGGACTCTGGGTTTGGGATCAAACGTTTAAATACACAAATAATCAAAATTGTATATATTAATTATTTCACGCAGTGTCATACATACAAAGTAACCATTTGTGTTCTGAGTATCAAAGACAATCGACACAAACAGTGTTGCCCCTAGATTTGGGTAAGGTATCAAAGGGGTGAACATATATGTGTTTTACCTGTATTGATCTGTGTGTAGAACGCTTGGGGATTTGCAAAGTCATGCCGTCGAATTGGTGTTATTTAAATTTAAAATTAAATTAAATCGTTTCTTGCCTAGAGTTTTTTCTCAGGTTTTCCTACCCACTTCATTGAGTTAGGTCTGGAGTAGTTTCTGTCATGCTGTCTTATAAATAATAATCTTCAACATAACATAAGAAACACATTACTGTTCTTTAGATGTGATTGTCTAATGCATACCGTCGTGAATTATCCAGTAACTGTTGTTTTTTTTTAATTATGTCAGAACAGATATTATCCTTTCCAAAATTAAATGTCACGATAATGGTGTCGCCAGCATATGTTGCTCCAGGGTTACCTGTGGAACTCTGGGTTGGGATCAAACGTTTAAATACACACATGATCAACATTTAATTTATTAATTTGCACGCAGTAATAACATAATAACAGACATAGTATTATTTATGTTCTGAGCATCAAAGAACAATCAATACCAACAGTGTTGCCCCTAGAGTTGGGTACGGTATCAAATGGATACATTTAAATACACAAATAATCAAAATCTTGTTTATTATTTTTTACACGAAGTTTCAGTCATACGTAATCACAGACATAGTATTATATGTTTTCTGACTATCAAGGAAAAATCAAAACAAACAATGTTACCCCTAGATTTTGATTCGGTGTCAAAGGAGTGAAAATATATGAGTTTACCATACGGGTGTGAAAAGCGCGTGGGCATTTGCGATGACGCGTCGTAGAATTGGTTTTAGTTAATCTTAAATAATTGTCTGAAAATAAAATAAATAAATCTCGGCTAGATAGTAATTGTTTCCTGTCTAGAGTTGTTTTCTCATGTTTACCTACAGACTTTATATAGTTTCTGTCTTGGCTGTCTTATAAATAACACTTTTCAACAACACCAGACTGTAATAACATATGAAACTATTAAACACATTACTGTACTAGATGTGACTGTCTAATGAATACCTTAGTGAATTATCAAATAACTGCTCACCAGACATGCTTACTAGGGATATTATTTCGTCTGCTAATAAAGATGATGATACTTGCTGATTTGTGCTAATATTGTAATAGGACTTGCACGGTGTTAAACACGTATCTGCTCAGCAGATTAGAAAATACATTGTCGAAACTTATTTCTCCTGATACTTATTTAAGCTTAAAGAAATATAAAACGATCGGACAAGGAAAGTAGCATTCAAGGAGGACAGTCAACCACAAAACACAGAAACAAACACGCAAACAGACATACAACAAGGCAAAAGTAATAATAAATGCAAACGACATCACAAACACAAAATGGTTGACAATAGTGCTACCGCCTTGGAACGGTCAGTGGCAAAGTAGGCCACTGGGGGTTTAAACCGATTCTGGAGTGCACCAAACCTCACACTTACCCTACTTCATCCCATTAAAACAGGACAGTATAAATAAAAAATTCCCCGCCTTGATATAATCTCTAACCAACAAGGCAGCATCAATTTAAGTTTAATAAATAAAAAGTGGTGTCTATTGATAAAACTGTTCGTTTTGCTTTTCATAATGCCCCTGTCACACTATAGCGCGTTTCCACTGCGTTGGCACGGCGTTGTTTAATTTTCCAGAACGCCGTGAGATCGCAAGAAAAATCTGATATTTTTCGTGAAGATGGAGATGTCACGGCGTCCTCACAGCGACCAAGGCGTTGCTACGGAGCTCCCATGGCGTTCTATCGCGTTCCTACGGAGTTCTTGTTGGCGATTGTCTGCGCTTCCACTGCGTGCACTGCGCTTTCACGGCGCTCACACTGCGCTGACGGCGTGTTGAAGACGTTCGTTTGCACTACCTATAATTCATTTATACTATTTTGTTCGTTTTTGTCATGCAAACGCCGATGGACGCGGTAGAAGCGCCTTGGGAGCGCAATGATCGCCGTGACAGCTCCGTACAGTCGTTGTAAGAGCGCAGTAAAATAAATAACACTCCGTATAAGCGCCGTAGACGCGCCGTATAAGCGCGGTAGAGACGCAGTGACATCTCAGAGAACGCCGTACAATCTCCGTGCAAGCGCCACCGACAACCACAGCGTTCGCACTGCGACCTCTGTGCGCGCCCGCGGAGCTCCTCTGGTGTTGTAGGAGACCTTACTGCGCTGCTATGGCGACCTTACGGCGACCCCACTGCGCTCTTATCAGAACGCCGAGCGACGGCGTTTGTTTTGTGCATGCTCAAAGTACGCGCCGTCGCTTGGCGTTCTATGCGATCCCAATGCGTCTACTGGCGATGCCACTGCGTTGCTGCGGCGATGCTTGCGATCGTACTGCGCGCACCTCGGCGTTCTGCATTTTTCTTGGACGCCGTGGGATCGCCGTGAGAACGCGGCCCTAGTGTGACAGGGGTTTAAGTAACACATCTACAAAACAACTTGAATTTGAAAGTAGATGCATTTTCAATTTGATCATATTATTGTTTCTTAGTATAATTTATGATGCTTACACGTTACTCTATCTGAGACCCTATTTACATATAGTGTTTCGGACATTTTCCTGTTCAGTATTTATAAACATGCACCCTAGCGTTCGTTAATTAAAGAAACTATAATGGACGTGTACCTAAAGCAAATAGGAACGTTTTAACACTGTGATTACTATCAACTTCAAGCTCGTGAAATCATGGCTGGGAATCCGTATATAAGGCAACTGTATAGCGAACCTATTTCATTTCTAGACATGCGATCGACACAGTAACATAAAAAATACACACCAATTTAAATATTATAGCCTATGCGAGTTTCGAACCTATGACTTTCGGATTGACAATCTCTAAGCTTTGCCATTGGGCAATCAGTTAATTAATACTGTTGTTTTTATCGATATACTGTTAGCATTGTAGACGTTATCCTTTCTTTATTGTGTGTGTGTCATTCAATGATATTCTAAGTGCATACCTTAACCAAAGCATAGAGCTTCGAAAATAAAATACCCCAGAACATATAGATTACAAATTATAATAGTATACGTTGAAAATATACTGTATGAAACTTCAGTATATTTTCAGAGTATACTGTTATAAATTACAAATTATAATAGTAAATACTGAAAATATACTGTATAAAAACATACAGTGTATTTTCAGAGTATACTATTATAGTTTGTAATCTATATTTTCTGGGATGTTTTATTTCCGAAGGTCTTTGCTTTAGTGTAGGTATTTTGAAATATCATTGATAAATAATCTAAAATCCATTATCAAACAAATAGATAGTTAAAATGAAAAGTAGTATTTCAGTTGTCTCTTTGACCTAATGGCTGTGTATAAGGATTGCCAATCCGGAGGTCTCGAGTTCGAACCCCGTGTTGAGTGAATTATGTGTCAATGATTAGAACAGGGATGCGTTTTGAAATCGATGTTGCTACAACGAACGACGGATTAAAAATGATGTCCTGGTATAGGTTTCTCTCCATGTCTACGGGTTTACGGCCATGTTTTACAAGCTTGAATTTGGTATAAAACCGAACGTATAGTCCTTCCCATTTTATTTGGGTACAAATAGCCTTATATATCGCTATAGTGCAGTTTGGCAACTGTAAAACGTATCCCCGTGCTACAAATCTGTAGTGTTAATTGTTACTGGTACTTTGGAATCATCGAGCCTCATATATACATGATATATGGATTTGAAGTAGAATACGGCTTCAGTCGGTGCTAGTGGGAATTAGAGGTGCTGTGTTTTACATAAACGCGCATATATAGACCCAATACACCCGCATCTGCTACTTCATTACTTTGGCTGAGTTTGTTTCTTTTGTAGGATCTACATTTTCGTATTGACTAGCATTCGCAAAATTGTTCGTTTAGTGCAGTATGGCGGCTTTAAACCATATCTCCATTCTACGAATCAGTGATTCTTTTAGATCATCGCGCCCAATAGTGATGAATTTGATGTAATACCGCTTTAAAGAAATATAAAATGATCGGACAGGGAAAGCAGCTTTCAAGGAGGACAGTCAACCACAAAATACAGAAATAATCAGGCAAACAGAAAAACAAGAAGGTAAACATAACAATAAATGCAAAGCCGGTGTTAGTATGCATAATAGGTGTTGTTTCTTACACTGCCTCTAATAACAGACTCAATAAAACCGAGTCTCCTGCTTTGTTCTATTGGCTGTGTCTGTTGCTTCCGAAGGATTTCCCTTTCAGCAATCATGGAACGTGTGTGTGTGGTTCGGAAAATATGTGATACTTAATTGTATTTCATGACAATACTGGCATCCATATTTGTGTTTCCGAAACAATATTCGGTGATAAATTATTATACTATTACTGGTGTCACTTATATAAGATACGAACGACCTTCATACATGATATAACCGACAGTTTGTATGACTGGAAGCAAATCAAGAATGTAAGCGGAGACACTTATTTTAATACGCCCATCATTTAACAGTTGTATATGTTAACTATGAAGTATATATTGAATTCACACAAATTGCCAGGCAGATAAAATCATATCAGATTAACAAACGGATGGCCATAGTGCAAATAGAGTAGGTCTAATACGGTTTTCGATAATTCCCACTATATCTCTTCAACATAAAAACAATTGATTTATGAAGTGCTTATTTTATTTCGAGACGTCCCGTGGTACTATAGTTGTTTAACGTGCTCGAAGGAGATGAACTGAATGAAAGTGTTGTGAAACTGCTCATCAACATGTTATTTGAGTTTCTTTCGAGCCGCCCTAAGGTTAGGAAAATGACAATAATAATCTATAAACTTGCCCTACTCTTACTACCGCATAGATTCCAGTGGTTCTTACAATATCTCTACCATGCATATAATACCTCTTCTTATTATTACTCTCCATACATCTCTTGCAGTTCCATTGCAATAATGTAAAATGGGTAAAGGGACACAACTCTATTTTACAAGTATTGAAAAGTATCTCAGAGTGCCTTCTTGGGTACAGTGTGTGCACGGTGAGAAAGAAAAATAACAGGTTTGTTCTCATAAAGCTTTAATACTTCTGTTACCAATGCGTTTATATAAACTTTCACGTTATTATTAAATATACAGAAAAAAGACTGTGTCATAACATTAACACAACTAGCACTATAGAGCCAAAGACAGGTATTTACTAATGATGAACGTGTAAGCGATTTGATTCAGCGCTAAGCTAATCACAACACATATATAACTGTATAACGGCATTGCTTATATTATTTGCATCTGTACACAATTTTTATATTTTAAAATAAGTAATGTTGCTACAAGTATTGGAGCAGTTACATGTTAAAAATAAGACTGTTTGCGTCTTGAATTAATAAATGGGCTGTCAATTGAAAACACTCATATTTAGTCATGTGTCGACTTTCTTATTATTGTGTTTTTATCAAAAGACACGTAAAAGTATGAATCTAGAGCAAGTGAACAACCTATTTAACCATAATAATAAATATTGCAAAGGGGATCCCCTACAAGCAACGAACACAAACATTAGATAAAACTAGCAAACTCGGTTTTATTAAGTCTGTTCATGGGTGATAAAGTTGAGTGCAACAATTATCATGCCTCCTAGCACCGGCTTAAGAGATATTCTACTTTAAAGCCACAAAGATCGAGCTTGATGATACCAAAGAGGACCAGTAAGTAATAACTCTACTTATTTGTAGTCGGAGTGACTTTTCACGGCCGCCACACAGCACTTAACAAATGCTAGTCAGTACATACTGAAACGTTTAAATAATATTCTAAATGTAAAGTAAGCGACACAACAAACATAAAATGGTTTAAACCACCTGGGTTACAGCCTTGGACATGTCAGTGACAAAATATATTCAAACCATATATTATATACCATCATATATTATATATCATATATTAAATCAGGATCAAAGGTGCCTCATTAAAACCACAATATTAGACTAATGTCATCCCAATTAAAAGGGACATTGTAAATCTGGAAATCCGGTGAGGTTATATCCTTCATTAAACCGGGCTTCATTTATAGGCGATATAGATCAAACACGCATACGTATATTATAGAGCGTGCCTAGCTACCCACAAATTAAGTACTCGATGAAAATCATAAAGGCCCCATTAAATACAGATATAAAAATCGAACGGAAAAAGTAGCATTCAAGGACGACAGTCAACCAAAAATAAACAAAGAACAACTATTTATAAAAATGAAAAAAAAAGGCAAAATAAGTTATCACAAACACACAAGGGTTGACAATGCATATTCGAATGGCACACATATACTACATAACAAAACAATAGCGAAATATTGACATTTCTGCATAGTGTTTCGTGTTTAAGAAATTGAACCTTTTCTAAGCAGTTATTTTTGACCGGACAGGCTGTGGACCCTATGATGACCTCTACCTAAAGCCCAAAAGGACGGTAATATTTGGTGTTTGTCTACAATATTGTCTTGTCGTGCTCTTGTTGCTCTGGCTTCTGTCAAGTCATTGAGTACCTTCTTTGTGGAGTTCCATGCTATTGTTTTTTTGTATTTATATAAACACGGGCATCTTGTGTTTTACTTATATTGCCTATTAATGCTGCCTTGTTGGTTAGCAAATAGTTCATGTCGGAGATTTCTTTATTTACACTGTCCCGTTTTATTGGGATGACAGCAGTTTAAGTGTGAGGTTTGGTGCAACCTAGAACCTGGTTTAAACCCCCACCCACAGCGGCCTTTTTTGCCACTGCCTGTTCCAAGGCCTTAACCCTATTGTCAACACTTGTGATGTCTTTTAGTCATCTTATATATAGTTAAATCTTTGTTTCTTTGTGTGTTTGTGGTTGACTGTCGTCGTTGAATGCTACTTTTTCTGTTCGATTGTCATATCTACTTTTAAATGATACAAAATATACACGAGTTAACAATAAGAGTACTACCTTGGAGCTTTTAGTAACTAAACGGCCGCTGGTGTTTAAACAAGCTTCAAAGAGATTACACCTCATTTTTAACGTATTTTCATCCCAATTACAAAGAGAGATTACATAAGAAATCTCCACCCGTCGTTACCTGTTCAGATAATTATCTGACAGCAGTCTGTAATGTGAGGAAATAATTGCAACCGGAGAGACCCTCTGAGCGACTGGTAATCGCTGTGATGTTCTCATGTGTCATTAGTTTTGCTATCATTAGTGTTGCAACAATTACTCATTTCTATTCTGGCGATATTGTTTTATAAATCAATACCAAAGTAATTTGAATAGCGGATAACCTGTATTGTGTTCATCTAATTGGCGACCTTTTCCAATCAGCATTGATACCTGTATCTAGTTTTTTTTCAAATACTTAATGTTTAAGATAAAACTAGTATCACTTGGATGAATACATCAATAAATTAGTTATGTTATCAACGGTCGAGTGGGCTGAATATATTTTATATCAATCCGGTGAAGTATTTTTTCCAATCCAAATGACATTAAAAGTGAATTTTACCATCTTGAAAAGTATTATAACAACTAGTAACAATGTTAAGGAATATTTACACAATTACCGTACATGTGCATGTATTTGTCAGTAACCAGCGGCCATTTTACCACTGGCCATTTCGAGGCAGTACGTATAATTTTTTCCAAAAAATAAAATATTTCGGTGTTCCGCACTTTTCTTCTAAATTATTCATTTTTCCATGTAATCGTCGTATGTTTTGAATAATACTGTGTCTGTTTGTTTGATTACGATTTGTAAATGTTTCATTTCCCGTCCGATCTTTATATCCCTCGTTTTAGTATTTCTCTCATCGTGCGTGATATTGTGCTGTTCATTGTGCTTTGTGGTGGTTTCTATAGGAACATTTTTCTCAATTTTACAAATATAGAAGAAATCCGTTCTCAAAGCCGTTTTAAAACAACTTGAAGGTAATTACATCAATATTTTATATGTTACATTTTCCTGTTCTACTTTTATATCTGCTTGTATTGCGTTTTCTTACCAAACTTTCTAAATATATTCGGAAATGGAAACAACAGCAAATGTAACTGCAGCAAAGTGTGGCAAACATCAACCCTGGTTACCATATGTCAATTTCGTGTGTTTTGCTACGTTTTTTTATACTTGTAATGAACAAGTGTTTAGTATGGGGCGCAACTGAATCAATTCACGTGCATCAACCATAGAATTCAAACAGAAATAGTTAGTGTTGGAGAACACGCAGTCCCCATTTTGCAAGCACGTGCGCAGAAATTATAGTACTCTTTAAAAAAACTAGTTTAAAGCTTATACTGGATGACATAGAAAACAAGTCATATCATAAAAAAAAAGTATAACAGACGAACAGGAAATGCAGCTTTCACAGAACGCAGTAAACCCCAAAACACGCAAAACGACAAACAAGAATGGCAATATTATTAAGGAATAAAATTGCAACTATGTACTGGATTCCTAAATAACATAAAAAATCCGTATAAGGACTGTTTTATTTCGAATTCTAGTGCCTGCACCACCACAAACATCTGCAAACGTTTAACTTCTTGTCTTACTCCGTTAAAGATCACGTTAAGCAATATTGTGCTAACATTTAATAAGGAATAAAGCCATATGTCACACACACACAAAGAGGGTTAACAATAGGGCTACCGCCTTGGAACTGGCAGTGGCAAAAAAGGCCGTTTGGGGTTTAAACCAGGCAAGCATCAAACGTCACCGTCCTTTTGGACTTTAGGTAGACGTCATCATAGGGTCCACATCCTGTCCGGTCATCGCACAGTTAAAGAGGAAAGCATAGAGGTGAACTGTAAATAGTAAGTTATTAAGTCGGAGATTCATCAAACAATCGTGTTGACAGGAGTTATCATAGTCGGAATTCGCGGTTCCAATATGCTGATCGCAAAAAATCACCTTTGTGTCTTCTTCCAAATGGCCAATGTTTCAAAACTGGTACATCATTGTATATTTTTAAATACTATTAAAATTGACAGGAGTCAAAGAGCATTTCATGGTTTACCTTTTCTGAAAGTTTCTATTAATTTCATATCTATATGTTTTTCGTGACTGTTTTGAAAGTCGGTACCTGTCGTTCACTCTTTCAGGGGCTGTTCAAAATGGCGGCGACTGACATTACTTGGTCCAGACTTAATTTCATTAGAAAGCTTCTATTAGCAGGATTTTATAAAGGATAAAACACGTTTAAAAACATTTTTAATGGAACATTGCGATACACTGTTTAAAATTATCTATTAAATGCTTTAATTTTACAATATGCAAACTTGTTTAAACCGAAATAAAGATTATATTTCATACCACAGCAAACCCCTTATCCCTTCTTGGAGAAGGGGTAGGATGGGGCATGATGGTTTTGAACCACGTAATGCAGACAATACACCCAGATTAGGGCCAGTCAGTCGCCCGTCATAAACCGAACTACTCCCTGGACAAATTAAAAATATCAGAATGACTAACTGTCGCAGGATGACCCTAGTAGAATCAATGACGGTGAGTGCATTTACATAAGTTTAATGCAACTTTTAAAATATGTTAAATATATATACAATTATCTAAAAAAACAAGCGAATATACAGATCAAATATGAAAAGAATGTTCTCATGAACGTTTAAGACGTTATTAGTATTGTAACAAAAATGCTGAACGTGTCGACTGATTATATACGACACTAAAGTGTTGTTAGAGTTATAACAATGTTGATCTATGATCTAGCGCGATAACTGTGATGCGCGTGAGCTCATGGATATGATGATGCGCGAATCCAATGAGTGATTGTCATCAGATGCCTTCTATAAGGGTTGATGACGCGATATGTATGATGATTAACCTGCACTGAGGTTGTGCATGATGTTCCTCCAGTGAGGACTGATAACGGGCCCAACTCGTGTCCCGGGGGTTGTCGCTACTAGAACCTGGCCATGCTGCGCAGGTACGGGGACCGTCTCCACCGCTCTTAACGTTATGCGTGGAAGCTTAGCTCCACTCCGGAAGGCTTACATCCACACCTGGATGGCTTATATCCAACCCTGGATGGCTAAGGCACATATTGCCTATGAATTTCGCCGTCCAACTCCTGCTCCGAACAAAGCAACTATCGAGCTATCCCGGCCAGAACTAGAAGACAATGGATTTTATAGCAAACGTTACTCCCAAACCATTATTTCCCTCGTTCAGTCCGTGTCATACGTGGCTAAATTCGCAGTATTTAATTCTACACGAAAGGACCCTTACATAATTTTGCCTGTTAAGGAGATAGACCTATACGTTTACTTGCATTAGCACACAACTAAACTTATTAAACGGCCCTTCCGGACGTCCTAACGCGGCCACTTAAAATGTGCAAGGTTTTCCGTGTTACCTGAATATATCATGAACATTGTGAATTTGGTTCAACTAAACACTGAATTAGGGTGTAACTAACAGCTGCTTACAAGAGCTATGTACGACCAATACGCTCTACCCGTGACATTTTGTGACAACATCTCCCCACTTAAAGAAAGTGCTACACTTTTTAAAATTCAACAAAATTATTAATTAAACTATTAATTAGTTCTAGCAAAAGACATGGTTGCATAATAAACAACATTAAAATTTCAACAATATTCTACAATTGTACACTACACTGTCGTGACATATACTGCTATTGTATTAGACCTGTCATTATGTGCGCCGACTTAAATAGTCTGCCCCAATATTGTCCTTTCCACGGTCTATCACAACGACTCTATTTATACGAATAACACTACTTCCTGCCACTACAAGAACTCCGACTTTACACATTGCATCCATCGCATTACCAGTATACTGTTTGCGAAATGGAGTAGGGTCTCCCGTTTCACTAATCGGTTTTGCTAAAGTGTGCGTAAAGCTACACTGCATTACATCTGTTGGTCCCGACTTCTCTACTACACTAAGCATGCCCGATATGTCTACATCGGCTGCTGTCTCCTTACCTACATTAGTGGGAAAAGACATGGGACTAGTGTCCTCACTACTGCCTTCCTCACTATCCTCAATAACTGCAACATTAACTACATTTAACACGCATTGTTGCACATTATCGGTTCTACTGATATACTCTTTCAGCATATTCGTATGTAAGGTCTTTAACTTTCCGTTTATCTCGATACGATAATCCATAGTGTTCACTATCACTCTAACGTAAAACAGACCTTTCCATTGTAATAACAACTTGTTATTGTCGGTCGAGAGTAACAGTAACACCTGGTCATCTATCTTAAATTTCCTAGCTCTAGCTTTCTGGTCATAGTATCGTTTATACTTGTTACTTGCCTTAACTAACTGAATTTGAGCTATCTTACAAGTCTCCTCTAGTTTCTCCTTCAGATCTAAAACATACTGATATGTAGTCTTAACCTCATCACTATCTACTTCACCTGCCCAAATCTCTCTAAGAATCCTCATGGGACCTCTAACAGATCTACCGTACAATAACTCAAACGGAGAAAATCCTAAACTCTCTTGTTGAACCTCTCTAAATGCAAACAGCAAAGCATTGAGATACTTTTCCCAATCTTTGGGTCTCTCTGTACACATACGCCGTAACATTTGCTTTAACGTCCCGTTAAATCGTTCGACTAACCCGTTACACATAGGTTGATATGGTGTTGTCGTGATTTGACGCAAAGACAATAACCTGCTTACTTCAGCCATAAGTTCTGACGTAAACTGTGACCCACAATCAGTCAGCATTTCCTCTGGTACACCTAGCCTATTGAACATATCAACTTATGCCTCAGCTACTCTCTCAGTTTCAATTGAGGACAATGCTACTGCCTCCGGATACCTAGTTGCATAGTCTACCATGGTTAAAATGTACCTATTTTTCCTATTGACACTGGAAAAATTGGTCCAACTATGTCTACGGCTACCCGCTTCAATGGTGTGTCTATCAGTGGCATCTGACCTAAATGTACTTTGGTCACTCGACCTTTTGGTACTGTCCTTTGGCATACATCGCAGACCTACAATACATAGGTACATCTCCACTAACGCCTGGCCAATAACATTCTGCCAATACTCTATCTGATGTTTTCTTTACGCCTAAATGACCTCCCATAATCGACTCATGAGCTACCTTTAGCACTGTCGTTCTATACTGGGTAGGTACCACTAAATGGTAAAACTGTCAACCACCACTATCTTCAAATTCTCTGTACAATAATCTATTCTTATGTACAAACTTACAACTACTGGACCCTTTACACTTCTTCACTACACCATCCTTGGCCTTCACTTTACAAGGACCTAATGACTCGTCTTGAGTTTGTGCTTCTATGAACTCCACTTTAAATATGTCACCTACGGCTGCATGAACCTTTAATTTTCTATAAGCCTGAGCTTGCTTCTGAACCTGCGCTCTAGTCTCTACTGCATTACTTGTGCTACTCCTAAAATCGGACACTACCGGAAGTACTGAACCTTCTATGTTCCCTATCGTTAAATCATACATCGGGTCGTCCATACAGAGTGCCTCTGTAGTCCCTTTAAAGAAAGGTGTATCTACATCTATTCTCGCTATTGGCACATTCTCTACCGACTTATTCAACAACATACACGGTGACTGTTTACCTACCAACTGTTCATCCGTAACTAAACTACGCATAACTACCACACCTTTACAACCTGTATCCCTCATTACAATTACGTCTGTGCCATTCACTCTACCATCTGCCGTTGGAAGATTTGCATACGAAAAGAGACATGTTTCGATCTTCGCCATTACGCCATCCGCTTTAACACAACATCTACTACTCTCGGTTTTAATAACCGTACTATAACTACCACTGCCTCTACAGAGACCTCGGGTTTGACCACCTCTACCTCTACCGAAATTCCATGGGTTGTTAAAACCTTGGTTCTGACTACCTACATTGTTTTCCCCTCTACTATTGGCACTAAAACTGTCTACGACAGCCGATACTTTCACCGCTTTCCTACACTCACGTGAAGCATGATTCCCATTACAGTGACGACAACGAATAAAAGGTCTACCTATGTTGTTACCACTATTGCTACCTCCTCTAGCACCCATCGAACTACCTCCACCTCTATAGTTTCCACTCTGGACTTTCTGTTTATTACTATGATCGTCCCCTTGCCTATCTCGAAAAGTTCTGTCTTTCGACACTACGTTATGAGCTTTACCTCTAGCCTCGGCAAACTGATCTGCTTGTGTTGCCATTTCTTCTACACTAGCTAATTTTCTTTCTTTCAGAAATAAAAACAAATCTCTACTACACACATTGAATAGCTGGTCTCGCAACAAGAAATCTATCAGACCTCGATAAGTCTGCGCTACCTTCCCTAACACTAACCACCTATCTAAGTAATTTCTAGACCTACTAATGAACTGAATAAATTACTCGCCTTTCTCAGGTAAACAAGCTCTAAACCGCTTTCTAAAACCTTCTTTAGTTAACTCAAATCTCTTTAGCAGAGCATCCTTTAATTTGTCATAGTCAAGAGAATCTATACTAGGTAATCTAGAAAATACATCTAAGGCCTTGCCTCTCAATAACGCACTTAAATGAACTGCCCACTTATCTTTGGTCCATTCTTGTAACTCAGCATAACGTTCAAATCGTAACAAGTAACTGTCCATGTTATCTTTGACACCATCAAAGTATGGTAACTTCGGACCTTTTAACTTTCCTGAATAACTATCTTTCCCTACAATTTTACTGTTCTCACTATCGGTCATAGCTGCTTCCAGCTCTAAAGCTAACTTATGATCAAACGCTGCTTTCTCCATCTCCATCTCTATCTTAGCCTTAGCTAGTCTACCATCTGTTTCGAACCTCTCATGTTCTAATTCTTGATTCTCCCATACTATTCTACTTTCTACTTCTAGCTTCTCTGTGGCAAGTCTACTTTCTTCATCTCGCTTCTCTTTGGCTAATCTACCTTCTAATTCTAGCTTCTCTGTGGTTAATCTACCTTCTAATTTTAACTTATCTTTAACTAATCTACTTTCTTCATCTCTTTCCTGCTTTGCTAATTCTCTTTCCTTAAGTCTAAATCCCTAGCCTGTTCGCCTTTACTAAAGGTTCTAAGCTCCTCTCCAGTATACCCTAACTCCTTACCCATATCCGTAAGTTCCTTTATGGACGTCATGGTTATATACATTGTGGACTACTAACCAAAATAATTACAATGCACAAGTCACTAATAATTATATTCTACTAACTACTAATGGTAAGTCACTGTGTCCTCAGTAAATACCTGGGCATCATCATAGGACAAGGTACATACACATTTGCACTAGCGCTAACTACTAACGGTTATGTATAGATAGTATCTAGCTTCCACAATACATATACACTACATAAAATATCTATATTTGATATTGGACATAAACCTTAAACAATCATAGAAATGTGTATAGCATGTACATGTATATTTACTTCTTCCATCACTATAAGTATACTCGAGTGTCACAACATGAGTAGAACGTCTTGTTCGCCAACCTAATTGGATACTATTGGTATATCAAGGGAGGTAAAAACAAACACCCAAATTATTGAGCAAAAATGCCTCAGACCAAATCGTGTAGACCACTGCGACCTCGTGCCAAGGAAAGAACGTGTACAAAACAACAGTTTGGACTCACCCTACCCTTGTCATGTCTTGACTTGTCTTCCAAGCTTTAGCCGTCATCGTCTACAGTCACCTTGATGGATCAGAGGGTGGTATACATTTCTAAAATGATAAGTAGAGATTTAGTATATCATAATAAAGATCACTTATTGATTCTTTCCCTCCGTAGTCGCCCAAAATCCCATTTCTCTGAAAACCAGTTGTCGCAGGATGACCTTAGTGGTTGGGGCTAACTCAGGAAAGAATCAATGACGGTGAATGCATTTACATAAGTTTAATGCAACTTTTAAAATATGTTAAATATATATACATTTATCTAAAAAAAACAAGCGAATACACAGATGAAATATGAAAAGAATGTTCTCATAAAAGTTTAAGACGTTTTTGGTATTGTAACAAATACTGAATGCGTCGACTGATTATATACGACACTAAAGTGTTGTTAAAGTTATTACAATGTTGATCTATGATCTAGCGCGATAACTGTGATGCGCGAGAGCTCATGAATATGATGATGCGCGAATCCAATGAGTGATTGTCATCAGATGCCTTCTATAAGGGTTGATGACGCGATATGTATGATGATTAACCTCCACTGAGGTTGTGCATGATGTTCCTCCAGTGAGGACTGATAACGGGCCCACCCCGTGTCCCGGGGGTTGTCGCTACTAAAACCTGGCCATGCTGCGCAGGTACGGGGACCGTCTCCACCGCTCTTAACGTTATGCGTTGAAGCTTAGCTCCACTCCGGAAGACTTACATCCACACCTGGATGGCTTATATCCAAACATGGATGGCTTATATCCAACCCTGGATGGTTTGGGCAAATATTGCCTGTGAATTTCGCAGTCCAACTCCTGCTCCAAACAAAGCAACTATCGAACAATCCCGGCCAGAACTAGAAGACAATGGGTTTTATAGCAAACGTTACTCCCAAACCATTATTTCCCCCGTTCAGTCCGTTACATACGTGGCTAAATTCGCAGTATTAAATTCTACACGAAAGGACCCTTACACAATTTTGCCTTTTAAGGAGATAGACCTATACTTTAACATGCATTAGCACAAAACAAAACTTATTAAACGGCCCTTCCGGACGTCCTATGGCGGCCACTTATAATGTGCACGGTTTTCCGTGTTACCTGAATATATCATAAACATTGTGAATTTGGTTCAACTAAACACTGAATTAGGGTGTTAACAGCTGCTTACAAGAGCTATGTACGACCAATACGCTCTACCCGTGACATTTTGTGACACTAACAGGTTCCCACTGTCACTGAAACTAAATGAGACTTGAATTGAACTGTTGTGGTTCCATTCACAGTTCTAACGATGTACTAAAAATAACTCACACACGTTGTGTATTCAATGGTCAAATAATGCTGATGCAAGAAATGTACACACATCTATGCCTATATGGATTATTTAATGTAATGACATCAATTTTAGGACTGTGTCGAAACAGTGTTACAATAATCATGATCGTAAATAATTCCAGGTTAAGTAATTGTTAGGTTGTATATGAGTTACGTGAGTGAGTGCCTCTATTTAAACTGCAAACAATAGATCGATGTCGGAGAATTGAAACTGAAAAGTCAAACACACCAAGCAATTGCGTAAGTAAATAAACTTCTAATTACTGTAAGACAAGCGGGAAACGTTGAACGGTATATAGTGATGCACTCTACACATTGTGCGAATGCGCAAACTGTATTTTATTGTAACTAGACACAGTTTTATTGAGATCACCGGTGAATCGTTGTGACGTATGAGCTGACGAAATGTAAACAACTGGAGTTTTGGATATAAATGTAGCTTAAATCGTCTGTATTCTAGCTTTAATTTAGAAATGGAATCTGCTTTAGTTTCGACCTATGCATTTGATCATTGTTAGTAATTAACTACATACCGTATATCACATTGTGAAAACCATATTTTGACAATTTTTTTAAAAAATATTCTTAATATCACTTTCCGATCATCCACAAGGTGAAATGTTGTATTTCAATGTGTGTTTAGGTACTGTTAGTAAGTAAGCTACTTAATAGTCTAAATTCAGTTAAATGTATTTAAAATCCTTAGATAAAATCACTATGTGACAGTTTCATTTTATAATCCTTCAGTTTTTTTGTAGCACTTTTACACATGTGCGACAGATTAATATTGAATATACAGCAGTACAAGAAGATGTGCAAAGCAAAATGCTTATATTTCATTAATATTCAATACAATTTTGGATTTAGAAACAAAAGTTTTATTGGATTTTCAAATTGGCTAACAACGTCATATGATTGTGTACCCCTTCTGTAGATTGCATACAAGAGCGGTGCATTATATGCCCGTTTGCTAAGTTTGTTATATGCTAAACGCATTTCCTAGGTGGCATGTCAATATGACCTTGACCTTTCACCTTCTAACAATAAAACTGACAGGGGTTGTTGTTTAACCATAGTCAAGTCTCAGTCACATTTAACCAACTAACCATAAAAGCATTAGGTGTCCTTGTTTTAACACGGGTACTATTTCTGTAAAGTTTAAAAATTGTAGGTGTAACAGTTACAAGTTACAGTGGTGAACATTTTCCTCAGGATTCGGTCACTGTCAGGTGAATGTGACCCTGATGTCCTACTGAATCCAAAAGCAGTAGGCTTCCTCCTCTCACCAAGGGTAATATGTCTACAAAGTTTCATGTGTTTTGATATTATACTTCTGTAGTTATGACTTGTATGTATTGGTGACCTTGAACCCAAAAGCAAGAAGGTTCGTTCTCTGACCACGGCAATGTACTTATGACGTTTCATGAAGTCATCAGGCGCAATGGATATTGCCATATGAGGTCACGAAGATCTTTACCATTAACCCTCATCAATCGGGCGGGCGGGCGGGCGGACGGGCGGACGGACATACGGACAACCCCACACCATAATGCGCCCCTTTGTTTAAACAGGCGTATACTGAAATGAACTGAAGCATTCTTAAACATGTTTACGAAAGATTAATATGTATTAACTTCCATCTAAAAACGTCTACCATTCAATAAACATTTCCTTTTCTACATAATTTATATGTATTTGTGAACGCATTACCCCTGAATAATTCCAATTTTGTTTATAGAATATAACAATAAGAAGCACAGATTATATAGATAACGTCATATGTTTGTTGCATTGCTTGTAGGAATCGGGTTTGGGGGGGGGGGGGGGGTTACTTCAATTGCTGATGTAGCAAAATACAACACGGACTAGGTATGCGCTGAAACTCTCGCGTTGACACGAAAAAGAAAACAAAACATACGCATCGGTAAAATAATGCATGAAGAAATACTAAACTTTCATAATTATACATTACGTCCTAAAGAACACGGCTCGGAGACAATATATTGAAATCAAAGGAAGAGATACATCATAAGTTATTTAATTTGAACAGTGCCTGCCAAACAACATGTGAATATTATTTTTGCCAATACAGGTAATATGCGCATTTTAAATACAACATACAACTGCTGCATAGCTGTATAATTCAAGTTTTAATAAAAAATAAATGGAAAAAGGAAATATAACATGCACAGAACACAGTCAAACTAACCTAACAACCTCTTCGAGTAAGCTTACACTTTTATGCATAATTAGAAGCACGGTACATGATACAGTATAAACATAAACGGGTTGACAATAGGAGTACCGCCGTGGCGATAATAGTGGCTAAACGTCCGCTGGTGTTTAAACAAGATTCAAAGAGATTACATCTCATATTTAAGCAAAACCATAAATAAGGAATTTATACTGCACTCTCGGACATACGGCCCTTGAGAAATAGTATACACCGCAAATTGTGAAAAATAATTCTATAAATATTACTTGTTTTGCATGTCCTTTTCTATATATGTACGTACAACTGAAATATACTGCAAAGCATTTACGTATACCAGCTATACACATTCAATAATAGTCAAAGACGTGAATTTATCGGCCTTTAAAGCAACATGCATGATGGTGTCTTTACCTGTTCAGATAATTATCTGATAGATATGTAACAGTCTGTAATGTGTGGAAATAATTACAACTAAATAGACCCCCTAAGACATGTGACTGGTAATCGCCGTGATTGTTGTCATGTGTCATTAGTTTTGCTATCCTTAATGTTGCAACAATTACTCTAATTTCTATTCTGGCAATATCAATCAATAAAAAAAGAAATTAGAACTGCGGATTACATGAATTTTGTTCATCTAATTTGACGACTTCTTTCAATCAGCATTGATATTTATTTTTCAAATATTTAGGGACTTATTTTTTAAAATTCAACCAGAAGATTCAACCAGGTAGATTAAAACAGCAACACATTAGACATGTTATCAATCGGTCGAGTGGTGTGAATATATTATTATAACCCGGTATATCAATCCGATGAAGTATTTTTCAAAGCAAATGCCCATTTGTTTTATTGATAATGATAGATACATCGGGAGCCGTAAACTAAACTATAAAACAGTAAAGAGAGAACTTCTTTGTGTTAATACGTCCACTCCGTACCACGCTTCCGTTATCACGTAAGTAATAAATAAACAATAATTTGTTTAAACAGAACATTCTACTACATTTTACAATGTTTGACCAAATGGTAGTGATATTTCTATTCTAATTAAGTGAAATCAAAATTTAAAGGCTCTAAATAGGGAATTAAACTCGGGAATTTTATATTTCATATGCATACGTATATATTATAGATGCGTTGACGAAAAATGTAGGTATGAAATGATCTGCAATGCAACATTCTGGCGTGAATTCCCCCATTTTACACTATTGCAATGGCAATGCACGAGATGTATTGAATATTCTGTTATCAAATTGAGTGTTATATATATTTATATATTTTACTGTTGTTTGATAAGGTACGACGGTTTGGAAATGTACAATGATACACCCCGTTAAGCCGTCCATGTATACCATTGCAAAGTATGTATGCATCTTCCATATCGCAAACATCTGACATGAAAAGTGAATATCCACATCGTGACAAGTAGGATAACATCTATGAACAATGTACAGGAGTAGTTAAAGACTTGCTGTTCATTGTCGTGCCAGTCGCCAGCGGCCTCTTCACTACCGACCTTTCCAAAGCGGTATACCTGTTGTTTTAAAACAATAATGTGTTGTTGGTGTCCCGCACTTTACTTCTAATTATTTATTTTCCATTTAATTGTTGTATGTTTTGGCTGCGTTTTATAAATGTTTTATTTCGTGATCGATCTTTGTATGTTTATTGTGTATTTAATTGGATGTCAGTAGGGTCAGTGTGAGGTTTGGTGGACCCTAGAACCTGGTTTAAACACCCAGCGGCCTTGTTTGCCACCTACCGTTCCAAGGCGGTAGCCCTATTGTCAACCCTTTTGTGTTTGTGATGTCTTATTTGGCCTTTTATTCATCTTTAAAGCTGTTCTTTGTTTCTGTGTGTGTTTGTGGTTGATGAATCAGTCCAACATAGGAATACGTATGTATATTGTATTAAATGTACGTTTGACAGCTAGCAATAGACCACTACCATGACATACAGAACGAATAAATGCAAAACTGCAACGTAACATGTGTGTGATTTATTGTCAGGTTGCAGATAAGTCTTGTCATTGCTAAAAAGAAATATAAACAGATCGGACAGGGAAAGAAGCATTCAATGAGGACAGTCAACCACAAAACACAGAAACAAACACGCAAACAGACAAACAAGAAGGCAAAAGCAATAATAAATGCAAACGACACCACAAATACAAAAGGGTTGACAATAGGGCTACCGCCTTGGAACGGTCAGTGGCAATGTATGCAACTGGGGGATTAAACCGGTTCTAGGGTGCACCAAACCTCACACTTACCCTACTGTCATCCCATTAAAACAGGACAGTGTAAATAAAGAAATCCCCGTCATGATCTAATCTCAACAAGGCAGCATCAATAAGCAATATAAGTAAAACACAAATATGCTCGTGTAAATAAAATACAAAAACAACAATAGCCTAGAAAGCTACAATGAAGGTACTCAATGACTTGGCAGAAGGCAGAGCAACAAGAGAATAAACCATTAAGGGCTCGACAAGAAAGATCATAGACAAACATCAAACGTCAATACTACTTTTGTATTGCAAAACTGCGCATATGTTTACTATATTAGTTTCTTAATGACTACTATCAACTGTATATCGATAATTAGTTCAATTGTAGCTTTAAAAAAGCGAACAAACACATATAATCTATATATTTACTTATCACAACTACATATTAAATGGATTTGAGATATACAGGACATAGCATATATCAGCTATAAACAACCAAACGTTGTCAGATAAATTAACTTCTGCGTACTACTCACTTGAAAGAAACACGCAGGATGTGCTGCTAACAAAAACCTACAATATACAGTAAATTGAACACTAGACAATGTATTATTGTATGTGCTAAATGCTTTAAAATATATAGTCAGTCCTTTACCCATGTACATACATGATTCCATCAACACTATAGATATATTAAACTATTTTATATAAAAATAAAACATTCATATTCTCACAATCTTTTAATGGGATGTACTTTGTTGTACACTGTTGTCCATTTTGGCGCTTGTGACAGAATAATTGCGAGATTGTGTACATACATATAAAATCGATTTAAGCTAACCAGTAGGTCATATTGCTTACTGACCATTCCGATAAAGATAAAAATCGAACAGGAAATGCAGCTTTCACAGAACACAGTAAACCCAAAAATACGCAAAACGACAAACATGAGAGGTGTGAGAGGTGTTGCATCTTATAAATATCTCTCATGAACAGACTCAATAAAACCGAGTCTGCCACTTTTCTTGTTTGTGTTTGTTGCTTCCAAGGGATCACCTTTTCAGTATTTAATGAAAACATGTCTTCACCGGTCTTTGTTTTGTGTAGTGTCCTTTTTATTGCATATTTAATTTGCTTTTTGTGTGTGGTCCAGTGCGGACCTACATTGTGATTGCGCCTTTGGTGCGGTTATTATTAAGGGACCATTTGTCTCATTTTTTCTATCGTTGTCGACAAATAGAATATTGCTTTCCGAAATCCAACAACGCAGATTTCAAATTGTTTCTATTTGTTTTATGCATACACGCTTGGTCACCCATATATAAACTGGTATTCAATCGGAACACACATCTACTCTAGGTAAAACTACACTCACAAATAGTGTCCTACGTATTGCAAATCAAGTAGAAATATCAGAACTGTACATTTACATGCACACAGCAAATCGTTGCAATTTTAAGAATCTGTGTTTATCTGGTTTAACTTTTACCTATGATGGCTGTTTCTATAGTGTATTGTTCAGACAAGGAATTCGTCATAACCAGGAAACAGGTATGTGAGTGTTTTCTTAAAGAACGTTCACATTTGCATTTATGTGTGACTTTGTTGTTCAGCGTGGCATGCATCGCTACAAGACCTTCCTTATTTTTCTTGGTTGAGTCTGCTCATGAATGAAAATCAATACCGAACGACACGTGTCTGTATAAGACTTAAAATTGAGCCATTAGCTAATAGACAATAATATAGCATAACCATACATATCCCAGCAACATGTCAGTGCCAGTGAGTGTTGCAGTTGTTAGTTCTTAGAATGATATGATATTTTATATGTGACCGTCAAAATCAGTCGCACTTTTATCAACTTCTCCATTCAAATGGACCGATAATCAGAATCCAACCAAGGATGAGGTTCTGCCGAGTTTATTGGTGGCAAGATTTATCAACAGGGCGAGATTTCTCTATTTCCTTTAAATAAAAACATGTGGAATATTTTTCTCCCATTATTTACTTTGATAAACTCATGATGAATTATTTTTCTCTAATTTTGTAATTATAAGAGACATAAAACAAGAAGTAGCTTCAACTTGGCTATACTTGACATGATGTCAGAACAGGAAGACGTCAACCGGAGGGCATAAACTTTCATGTATATTTTGATGGATTTGTTTACAGTATTAGTTATATGAGATGTGTTTTGCAATAGACGTTAGGTCACGTTTAAATGGGCACCTTTACTTGATATTACGGAATTCACATAGTCATATTCATATTGTTGATAACAATTATTTGGAACAAATATAGCATTGATATTACTTAAAACTTTTAACTTAGTTAAATGCAATCGATCGTCTTCTAAATATTAAATAACAAGACATATAAAATGTACTGGAGTCTCACTTACCTATAATCAAACGACAGGACATATTTGGCAAAACCGTACAACGATCTATTCGCTATCGTGTATCGGCTTACATTGTATATATAAACAAGAAAAGGTATAACACATATATTATACCATGGGAAGTACGGACTGCATGTAGATGTTCTGGATCCGGGATCGTTTTGATAGTGAAGGTCACCGGCACGTTGACCTTTAAATGAATAAGGATAAGGGTCATGTACTGGTCATGAGCAACCATTCATCCTTTCAAGTTGGAGGACCTAGATCCATCAAGTTTGTAGTTGTTGATAGGACATCGTATTGATAGTGAAGGGCACCGCAACCTTGACCTCCGATCTAGTGACCGGAAAATAACAAGAGATCAATGACCTTGAAACTCTACTGATTGATTTTGATTTCAGGAAGTAGTCGATACAAACTTGCTTTTTGAAAATCTATTTTTAGCCGTAGCGGCCATCTTGAATTTCCGGCCGACCTGAAATTTTGCTTGGATCAATTAGACATCAAGAGCAGCTTTCCTGTGAAGTCTCATGGAAATCCGTCAAATAGTTTCAGAGGAGTAGTCGCTACAAGTTTTCATTATATAATTCTATGTTAACAAAGATGGCCGCTGACAGCCATGTTTAACATTGAATCAAAATGATGTTCGACTCCTATAACCATCATGCCATGCTGATCATTTTAGAAAAAGTCCCATAGCAATATCTTTTATAGTTTTCAAGAAGTAGTCGCTACAAACTTATTTTTTAAAAATCTATTTTTAGCCATGGCGGCCATCTTAAATGTCCGGCCGACCTGAAATTTTGCTAAGATCATTTAGACATAAAGAGCAACATTCATGTGAAGTTTCATGAAAAGCCATCAAGTAGTTTCAGAGGAGTAGTCGCTACAAGTTTTCATGATATAACTCTATGTAAACAAAGATGGCCACTGACAGCCATGTTTAACGTCGAATCAAAATAATGTTCGACTCGAATAACCATCATGTCATGCTGATCATTTTAGAAAAAGTCACATATCAATATCACTTATAGTTTTCAAGAAGTAGTCGCTACAAACTTATGTTTTTTAAATCTATTTTTGACTGTGGCGGCCATCTTGAATATCTGGCCGATCTGAAATTTTGCTAGGATCAATTTGACATGAAGAGCAACATTCCTGTGAAGTTTCATGGAAATCCGTTAAGTAGTTTCAGAGGAGTAGTGGCTACAAGTTTTCATTATATAACTCTATGTAAACAAAGATGGCTACTGACAGCTATGTTTAACATCGAATTAGAACGATTTTTGACAAGGACCAACATCATGTCATGCTGTATCATTTTTAGGAAAAGTCCCATATGAATATCACTTATAGTTTTCAAGAAGTAGTCGCTACAAACTTGTATTTTGAAAATCTTTTTTTAGCCATGGCGGCCATCTTGTATTTCCGGCCGACCTGAAATTTTGCTTGAATCAATTAGACATGAAGAGCAACATTCGCGTGAAGTTTCATGAAAATCCGTCCAGTATCAAGTACTTTCAGAGGAGTAGTCGCTACAAATAAAAGTTTACAGACAGACAGACACGCCGCACCACGGCATAAGCTCTGCTGATCTCTGATCAGTGGAGCTAAGAACAGGTTATCTACTGGTCATGACCAACCATCCTTTCAAGGTAGGAGGACCGTAGGACCAACCGTTGTGTAGTTATTGATCGGACATCTTTAGATAGCTAATGTGACCGCGACCTTGAACTTTGATGTAGTGACCCCAAAATGAACAGGTGTCATCTAGTTGTAATGGTAAAGCGTTCTTCCAAGTTTGGGGGCCCTAGGTCCAACCATTCTGTAGTTATTGATCGGACATCGTTTCTATAGTTAATGTCAACACGACCTTGACCTTTGACCTAGTGACCCCAAAATCAATAAGGGCCATCGACTGGTCATGAGCAACCATCTCTCTAAGTTTGGGTACCCTTCTGCCAACCATTCTGTAGTTATTGATCGGACACCGTTTGGATAGTCAATGTTAGCCCGGATGTGACCTTGGACCTGGTGACACCAAAATCAATAGGGGTCAAAATGAACATGGCGCTCCGACCACACTTTGTTGTGGGGAGCAATAATCTATTAATTGAAGGGCACTGGCTTAGTCGTTGCTGGGGTGATTTACGGAAGAATAACCGTGTGACAACCTGCTGTAAGGATGAGTATTACTACCAAGATATAACGGTCATGATTGAATAATCGGTAGGGAACTGAAGAAGTGAAGGGACACTACAAAATCTGAAATGAAGATTGCTGTGCATCCCTTTAAGTGGGGTGCATATGATGTTGTAGATTTGGCGGAAAGTGACAAATGAGAATAGGTATTTTGTTGAAAAATATGTTTAATATACAAAAACAACATTACTGATGTGGAAAAAAACAACTGTATGTACAACTCAGTGTGTCAGGTCCCTGCCAAGACTTGAACTTGAATCTCTTTTCTCGAAAGAAAAGTGTGTTTCCTTACACTACGGAGATCGCCCAGACATCACAAAAAGAGTGTACAAAACTAAGCGAAATTAATAAAGATGTAGATCAAAAGAATGTCAAACTAAAACTAGAAATTGTTATTGGACAAAAACGTATGGCTCCCCCACTCGCCCGAACAGACATAATTGACGACTTTAGGTCCAACCGTTCTCATTGATCTGAGATCGTTTTGATATTCAATATCCCTGTGACTGTATCTACAACCTGTATCAGTAATATTTATTGGTCAACCATCCTTCCAAGTTTGAGGATCCTAGGTCCAACCATTCTCTAGTTATTGATTGGACATTGTTTTGTTATTGATCGGGGATCGTTTTGATATCAATAGGGGTCATGTTCTGGTCATGACCAACCATCCTTCCAAGTTTGAGGACCCTAGGTCCAACCATTCTCTAGTTATTGATCGGACATCGTTTTGATAGTCAATGTCATCGCTAGCTTGACCTTTGACCTAGTGACCCCAAAATCAAAAGGGGTCATCTGCTGGTCATGACCAACCATCCTTTCAAGTTTGAGAACCCTAGGTCCAACCATTCTCTAGTTATTGATCAGACATCGTTTGATAGTCAATGTCACCGCGATCTTGACCTTTGACCTAGTGAACATCGATTTGATAGTCAATGTCACCATATGTTGACCTTTACCTAGTGACCCCAAAATCAATAGGGGTCATCTACTGGTCATGACCAACCATCCTTCCAAGTTTGAGGACCCTAGGTCTAACCATTGTGTAGTTATTGATCGGATATCGTTTTGATAGTCAATGTCACTGCGACCTTGACCTTAAACCTAGTGACCCTAAAATCCACAGGCAGACGGCGCGTACCCTACCCCTCCCACACCCTACCCCTCCCCCCTCTACTACCCCCTCCCCCTCTACTACCCCCCTCCCCCTCTCTACTACCCCCTTCCCACCTGTTTCTCTACTACCCCCCTTAATAATGTTTTCAATAAACTGTTCTACTTGGTTTTCAATGAAAAAAATAAAATAAAAAAAAATACATACTCTCTATACCATATAAAGGTGTCTGACTCTTTAATAAAAACTGATAAAAACAGCTATAGACCTCGCTTAAAGCCTTGCTGTGCTTGTATTTTTGGTAACAGCATCGTCATTCCGATTCGAATCAATAGGGTACATATTATAACAAATAGCCACAACACTGATTTCTTCAATGTGTACTTTATATCGCATCAGCGAAACGTTAAACACGTTTGAAAGTAGGTCGACTTCGATCTGACCTAAGCAATGCATTTTCTATGTACATGGTAGGGTAGTGGGAAATATCTATCTGCGACGACTCTCGCATAAATATGCAACGTGATCGTTGAAAGAAAACCGTTTAACAACACTCACCGGTACGAAGAACTTCCAGGAGTAATCACAGACGCTGTAATCGAGTTCTTTCACAAACCGTTATTTGTTTTTAGTTTCGATTCACCATGTTGAAAATACGTCACCCGGATTGGTCCAGTCTCATTTCCGGTCGCCTTGTACCCAGCTTCATATCGTAAGTATAAAGGTAACAAGGAAACCAGTAATTTAATTCAACATGGTGAATCGAAACTAAAAACAAATAACGGTTTGTGAAAGAACTCGATTACAGCGTCTGTGATTACTCCTGGAAGTTCTTCGTACCGGTGAGTGTTGTTAAACGGTTTTCTTTCAACGATCACGTTGCATATTTATGCGAGAGTCGTCGCAGATAGATATTTCCCACTACCCTACCATGTACATAGAAAATGCATTGCTTAGGTCAGATCGAAGTCGACCTACTTTCAAACGTGTTTAACGTTTCGCTGATGCGATATAAAGTACACATTGAAGAAATCAGTGTTGTGGCTATTTGTTATAATATGTACCCTATTGATTCGAATCGGAATGACGATGCTGTGACCAAAAATACAAGCACAGCAAGGCTTTAAGCGAGGTCTATAGCTGTTTTTATCAGTTTTTATTAAAGAGTCAGACACCTTTATATGGTATAGAGAGTATGTATTTTTTTGTATTTTTTTTTTCATTGAAAACCAAGTAGAACAGTTTATTGAAAACATATTTAAGGGTGGTAGTAGAGAAACAGGTGGGAAGGGGGTAGTAGAGAGGGGGAGGGGGGTAGTAGAGGGGGAGGGGGTAGTAGAGGGGGGGGGGGGGTAGGGTGTGGGCGGGGTAGGGTACGCGCCGTCTGCCTGTGCTAAAATCAATAGGGGTCATCTACTGGTCATGACCAACCATCCTTCCAAGTTTGAGGACCCTAGGTCCAACCATTGTGTAGTTATTGATCGGATATCGTTTTGATAGTCAATGTCACCGCGACCTTGACCTTTGACCAAGTGACCCCAAAATCAATAGGGGTCATCTACTGGTCATGACCAACCATTCTTTCAAGTCTGAAGACCCTAGGTCAAACCATTCTCTAGTTATTAATCGGAATCTTTTTGATAGTCAATGTCACCGCGACCTTGACCTTTGACCTAGTGACCCCAAAATCAACAGGGGTCATCTAATAGTCATGATCAACCATCCTTCTAAATTTGAGGACAATAGGTCCAACCATTCTCTAGTTATAGATCGGACATCGTTTGTGACACAGACAGACAGACAGCACAAAATCAATATGGCTCCCCTCCACACTTTGTGAGGGGGAGCCATAACTATCACAGAAAGTTATTAATACTCTTGCAAAGCATAACCCATGACTTCATGTATATGCGCAGTTCCACTTCATACTGATGCTTCTCACAATGTTTGGGGTATGACAGAGGTCATAGTGACCTTATTTTGGTATGCGACCTACCGCTATCCCAAGATGTATCAACATACCAAGTTTGGTATTTCTAAGTGTTATTGTATTGAAAATATGGTCCGGACAAGCATTTTCTATGACAGAGGTCACAGGTCAAGGTCACAATTACCTTATTCTGGTACGCGACACATCACCATCCCAAGATGTATCTAAATACCAAGTTTGCTATCTCTAAGACTTAGTGTTATAGTATCAAAAAAACGGTCTGGACAAGCATTTTCTATGACAGAGGTCACAGGTCAAGGTCACAGTGGCCTTATTTTGGTATGCGACACACAGCTATCCCAAGATGTATCCACATACCAAGTTTGGTATCTCTAAGTGTTATAGTATTGAAAATACGGTGCAGACAAGAGGTGAAAGTGTCTGTGGATGTTCTACTGGCTAAATGTGCAGGGGACTGTAACACATTTTCAACATTCATTCAACCGGCACATGGCAATGTTATAGGTCACTAGTTGTTGAATGCCAGCCAGGGTAGCAGGAGAACTAGTCTGTACAAAGTAAGTGTATTACAGGGTTCCCACAGTTTTTTGAAAACAAAATTCAAGGTCTTTTCCAGGTTTTCCCACTGTTTTCAAGGACAATTTATAAATACCAGTGTTTGTCCGACACCGTTGTTGCAAAAACGTTAAATTGTTCGCAGTACTAATATGTGACACCACACAAGATGTTAGTTTATTGTTTTTGACAAGTATTGACTTTAACCCGCTGTTTTTTAGGCTGTTCTCCCTCCTATGAAGGAAATTTAGTGTTGACATTTAACTTGTTCTCAGACGACATGCTTTATCGATTCAAATGATTAGACGCTTGCATATACGACGGAACATTGTGAGTTTTATTTGAAAATACTCGGCTAAAATCGTCAACATATTTTATGAGTCAACCGGTGAGGTAACGAATTTGTACGACAGCGATCGAAAACAAAAGTACAATTTGGGGTTCATATTTCATTGATCAGAGCATTAACACATCTTTACGACTGTTCACGAATACCAATGGTTATTTTTAATGAAAACCGTAAGAAATACACACCAAATTCGCCAGACATCGGCGGTCTGGCGAATCCAAATTTCCGACCGATTTTGTCTAAAAGATCTCGGAAAATCCCGAATTCCAATTCACAAAGTCTTTCACTGTTTATAAGCCACTATCCCGCTGAGTGTTTTAGCTAATTAGTGACAATCAATTTAGATCGATAAACTAATTATGTCAGCGTTTAGTGAAAACCAGCGTTTAGTGAAAACCAAATTGTCGGTGCGATAAGACTCCGCCCACTGTTACGCCTCTTGCTGTCAATCAACTGGTTTGTGTCCCCGCGCTCAACGTTATCTGTCATATAAAGTTGTGACATTATTCACAGATTTTAACTGCGTGATCGAGCCGGGTAAAACATCAAATAATGTGGCGCCCTCTAGCGGCCAAAATGGCTGATCAAAACAGAAAATTTGAAAATGTTTGCTTACGAATTAGCCAGAGATACTCAGCCCGTCTGTGTTTTTGAACTTTACAATCACTGATAAGTGTTAAAGGAACACATGGCAATCTTGAGTTTTCAAAAACTAGCAGCGCCCCGTTAGTTTTTATCATTAATGTTAATTATAAGAATTGTATTAAGCCATTTGTTTTTGCATATTATAATTTTTTATCTTATTGCACCAGTAATATATTAAAAAACTTATAGTATAATAAGACGAAATAGTGAATACTTAAAATTTGATTTATTTAAATGTAACCAGGGTAAAAGTAAAAATGATACTGGATATATAAATTGTGACACCCATTTCAATTACTGCAAGATTGCCATGTGTCCCTTTAAGTGCCTACTAATTAGTTGTACACATGGTAGCGCAAACTGGAACAATGGCAAGTGTGAACCGGTGTTTAATCGGCTGTTTCTGAATTGGGTTCATTTTATGGTTGATTGTTCAATCAACATGAAACAATACAAAAGGTGCGATTACTCAAAATAATGGTGTATGTATTATTTCTGAATTTGCAGCACGGTCTTTCTAGATTCTTTGGAACTCGTGTTAGTTGAACTTGTATATGCCTCAGTTTAGCCTTACATTTTCTAAATATATTGCTATTTATTTTATTTCTCTGCATGTTAGCATATTGAAATGCATTTAATGAAAATACTAAATGGTGAAAAGAGTCTGCATTTTTGTATTTTCTCTTTATATATGCATGCATTCATTCTGTCCTTGTTTAAAATATCAGTCTTTACAATTTTTAAAATTTAAAATTACATTAAATTAAATACAATTTTTACAAAGTTCTGAATTTTTTCCCGGTATGGGAAGCATGATATTGTGTCCTTTAATGGGGCATGACACCGCCAAAAGTCATTCAACTGGAACACAACAATGACATGCACAACTACACATGGCACTAATCATCCCTGCCATTGTATCAAGAGAACAGAAATGTGACAAAGTTTGTGTATTAAAACTTTAAAGAACTCATTAACCAGTACACAACAATGGCAATGCAACTAGGCTTGGTATAGTTCTATGACATAAAACGTCACAGAACAGCTACAGATAAGCAACATATTTGCATAAATTCCCAGTTAAAACTCCCTAAATTAGGCTAAATACACAATTAAATTACTTTATCGGTGCGTACCAATTATTTTCAACAAATTAATTACACAAAATAACCGTTTTTGTCAGCATATCATATTTTATCCATTACCGTGAAGACGGCCAATATCAAATGGAATGCATCGACGTTTCCAGTCAATTCTCAAATAAGCGAGCCATTGAGATTGGCTAAATGTGACTGGTTATCAAGTTTATTTTTTTTCACTCGAAAGTAAATCCTTCAGGAACAAAATTGTTGTATTCAGTGACAGTCTAGTCTATTTTTAATTATTCGGCATCACCGAAGCACTCAACTTTCTCTGTATGTCAACATGGCTAAAAGAGGCCCAGGTGTTTGAACTCAGTGCAAGAATATTCATTATCGCTAAATATTAATAACTAACTCAGAACACAATAATAACTAACGTTGCGACGTTGAGTCGTGACGTCAATAAAGTGTTGCCGACGCATCATCCGCCAATAACGTTCAATAAAGCGAATATTTGTTTGCAAAAACGTAATTTAAAATGTAATAAATAGATTATTTAACTGCTGGGATCGACTATGGGTAATCCTTTACTTCATGGTAGACGTGCTTTGTTTTTTTTACTCACACGCATGCGCCCGTTCGTGAAAAAAACTACACGCCTACCTCTTGTGAAAGATTTCCCTATAATAGATCCCAGCAGTTAAATAATCTCTATATAATTCATATAGGGCCCTGGTTTTGTATCACTGCTTAACATAGAAGTTCAGAGAGATATTGCACAGGGTATAGTTCTCCCTGTACACTGGACAGACTACTTTACATCCCTCCGAAGGATGACCTATATTCACAGTACCATGTCCAAGTAAGATACTGCGGGAGTTTGTTTGAAAAATCCGGGATGTGACCCCAATGGAAATCATACACGTGATTTCTGGGACTCGAGTCAAGTATGCTTAACACTTGGCGACCGCAGGGTTAAGTTTCCAAAATTATATGGAAACAAAAGAGCACAAGATGTTTCGAAAGATAAACATTCAAGAAAAATATGTCTGGAGGTCTCCTGAAACATGAGTCATACACAAATATCCTAGACACATTCGGTATACACAGGGTCTGAATGACACGGACTACCACAACAGCCATGATTCTCACGTCTCCGTCTAGGTATTTTGTTCTTCTTTTTAGTTTAGATACTACAAATGACCAAATATGCAAACGACGACTAGAAACGTCAGGGAATGTTTATGCACACACAACCTTCCAATTGTTCACTCGAATTTTTAAACACGCAGAATGAATAACAAATAAGTAGTCTAGATCATCTGCGACGCTTGCTTGTTTACAAAATTATCAGGCGTCGAACATGATCAAGACTAATTTCATGTAGATCAATCCGTGACAACACAAAACATTCATAAACTAAAAATGTGTGCTAACTTTATTGACACGTATGACAGTGGAGAGTGTAAACTTGCACATATTCTACTTACGAAAAATTGTTTCGCTCTCACTGGAGCACTCTTGCTGCACAGAAGAAAACAAAATGGAGGAATGGCCAAATCAAAACGGAAATGGATTGCTATGACGTCAGGCTGTTCCAGTAACACATTACTTTCATGAAACGCCTCCCGATATTTCGCGAAATACATGCTACTCCTGCAGTTGAAGACGCAGTATGCAAACTTCCCTAAAATACCTCAGGCTTGCGCGAGCCAAAACAATGCATGTGTACACGTATGACACCAACTATCTATTTTATGACATAGACAACTGCATATCCCACACTTTTCAAAATTGACTGCACGGACTACTGTCAGAAATGTCATTACATAATGCATTCCTTTCTGCATGTTGAGTTAGCTACCATAGAAACAGCAAGCGTGTGGCACTTCATTCAGAGGGTTACCGTAAAGCATATTTACATATGCAGTAGCTGCCACGCGGATTACGACTTTTTCGCAGCCTGTGACTGTAAAAATCGCCGCGATTGCAAAATCCAGTCTCGAAAGAAAGAAATCACCGCGATTCTCCGTGATAGATACGTGGGGGAACACGGGGGAAATTAGAGCACGGATCAATGAAAAATGTAATAAAAATGATAAATACAATGAACAATTTTGGAAGCAATACGTATTTCAAACTTTTAATGCATTTAATAACTTGTGTTTTTCGTTTTTGTTGTCCAAAAGTCGCATTTCTCTTCACCGGACATAAATTGGCTACCCACAACCCTTTGCGATGTGTGTACCTATTAACAAGGCGGCACTGATAACGGGTTTATGACCCGGAATTCTTTACAATTTTTCGGATTATTTCTGACTAAAGGACCCATCGATGTATTAATAACCAACAGCAGAATAGTAAAATATGTTAAAATAACGATTAAATATAATTCTAATTTCCAGTATAATTATATACATAATTTTATGTTTAATCACCGCAAAGTCGGTAATAGGAACCGCCATATAACTATCATGACCCAGTATACATTATCCGGGCATTTGAATTTTCCGAAAACAGAAATAAAATTGTCTTCTGCTTCGGGTTTTTAATAGTTATTGAATAACAATGCATTAAATTGACTGCACAATTGTACATTGATACTGAAATAAATCACGGCGATGGCCTGCGATTTCACACCGGGTAAAGCGGTGTGCAAATTAAAACAGATCACGGCGAATCGCGGTGATTGTGTCGCGGTGGAAAAAATATATTATCCCCGCGATGAGCGAGCTGTCCGCGGATCGCGGGGACAAAATCAGTGTGTCCGCGGTGAGATAAAATCGCCGCGATGAGTGGGATTAGTCGTAATCCGCGTTGCAGCAACTGTACGTATACTAACTAAATGTTACCAGTGTGTGAAAGAAAACTCTGTAAAACCTTTAGAGCTGATGAGGTATTTTTAATCTATGGAAGTGTTTATTTTAAAACAAAGACAAAATCAAACAAACAAATCTTGCATTCGACAACTCAAAGTTCGTTTACACTTGCACGAGTCTGACTCATTATCCGTTTGTGTAACATGTACAGCCACACAAAAAATTAAGGCTTCTAAGTGCAAGTTATGTATTTACTTGTAAATAGTAGTGTTACTGACTTGTTTTATAAATGATCACAACTGCGTATGTAAATTATTGTATTAAAGCAGTAAAACATATCAGATATATTTGTAAATCAATGTCTTATTGTGTAAGAAATATTTCATGTTGACATACACTTTTATAATTAATGTATGACACCTTTTCTATCAACATCATTCACAGCCTTATTATTGATGATTTCTAAAAGCACCGCATTTTAGCAATCAAAAGGCGTCGCATTTTAGAATACCAAAGAACCAGAAGTGAAACCGAATGATTTCCCCTTCAATTTATAACACGAATTTATGATCATGTGTAAAATAAACACTGCCTTGTCTGTTGAAAAGTTGATTACATACCAGCAAATGTTACTTGTACTCATGGACATCTAAGTTTAAATTAACATTCGACGCGCAAAGCAGCCGTCGAAATTAGCACAATCCCGAGACTGGTAAAATGCCTGACAGGCCTGCCCAATATCCAAGAACACCCAGCAAATGTTACTTGTACTCATGGATATCTAAGTTTAAATTAACAGTCCAAGCGCAAATCAGTCGACAAAATTAGCACAATCCCGACAATGCTAAAATGCCTGCCAGGCTTGCCCAATATCCAAGAACTTGCTGCTCGTTTCGACGGGAGAAATTGGAATCCAGACGAGGGAACTCCATTAACCAATCGTCCGAGAAACGATTTACTAGGAAACAGAACAAAAAGGCAATTGTTCTTACATAGTTTATTAAACGATTAAATGCAGTAAATAGTCACAACTCTGTTTATTTAGCGAAATTGGAAAAATGCAAGAAAACACTTGCTTCGTTGTTATTTTGTTAAGGGTTTCCGGGTTTCTTTCCAGCCAAAAGTATGTAGTTCACAGCACAAAAGCAAAATCTATCAGGCAAAGTCCTCGAAATTTAATGCTTGTGTCCAATGATTACCCATTTTCATTTTCTTTTATTGAATATTTTTGATTGCCACATGGCCGCATGGAATTCAAATTTTGGCCGTCCAGACCATTTCTTACTCGCCACGGCCGACTGCGAATTTGGCAAAGAGGCAAAACAACATGAACACATTAAATATATATATATCAGCAACAAAATTGAATCAATTGCAACATACCGAAGTCAGGTGGCAGGTTTCAACAAGTTCTCGCTGGAGGGAACCGCTTTTTTCAACAAAATCAACAGGCTTCACCAACACTGCTAGGACTAGTACGAGTCCTGCTGAAAGGAGAGAATATTTGATATAATTAACAGCAGCCCAACATTCTCTGCTTTGGGTTATATTTCCAGTCTGACACACAATAAGTGGATAAAGGAAAATTCTAGTTCCCTGTCCAATTGCTGCTATTGCAGTGCACAAGACAAAATACGTACCTGTGCATATCCGAATACTTAGAATACCTTATATACAAGGTATGACAGCGGCCATTTTAGCCGGGGCGGAATTGCGTAATAATGTATTGGTACCCGATTGTACAACGTAACGCTGATTTGTGTAGGTACCACTGATTCCCTGCAATGACAGTTACGAATGAGGGTAAACAGTCTATGAATTATGGGAATATTACGTAATTCCGCCCCGGCTAAAATGGCCGCTGTCATACCTTGTATATATAATATAGTTTGTTGACAACATTTTCGACTTTTTGGAGGAGGCTTTTCAGAACTTCTCAAGTAGTTTTTCGGATAGCTTGTGTCTTTGGTAAAACTAATTTACAGAGCTTTTCTTGATAGCCTCCCTGGCACCTATGCTTCCTAACTGACAAAATCGCCTGACGCGCATGCGTACTAACAAAAAACAACAACATCAGTTGGCCTAGATCACAAGTTTATACATCACATTTGTAAAATAATTCTTCATACACACACCAACAACATCAAACATTCCCCTAAACCGTCCAAGTATAACCAGATTTTCAAAACTGTACACACACATTCTGCATTTTCAAGTTTATCACGACTGACAGACACTGAGTCAGTCGATCGCGACTGACCACGGCACAGGCAGTCGAGAGCGCTTGAGACAAAAATACATTTAACCAATACATCATCTCAAAACTCACAACATATACACGTACCTACCTTTCGTCGCGAACTTTTGGACAACCGTTACTCACGAGCTCTAATGCAATTCGTTTAATATCCTCAATCGAAATGCTGACGATATTTAACTGTGCTGCAATAAAAATGGCGTCCTCAAAATGTCTCTAAAATTGTCTGCGCATGCGGGGTAAACGTGACGTAGACATTAACACCAGATTTATACGTACATATTAGTATTCATCCAAGAGATAGCAACTTATGTAATACCAAATTCAACGTCCCGTTCATGAATCTTTATCCACTACTGTCTTTCCGTACTAGAAAATCTATCCCATCATCTAATCAAGGGTAAATAATTACGTTGGTATTATCTCATGCCAACTACAGTGCACATTTGAATAATGTCTAAATTTGGCGCGCATGTAATGTCTGGCAGATATTTCTCATATACTTATACAAGGCTATTTTTATTGCTTCAGATGTAGTAAAACATGAGATACAAGGTCCTATTGAAACCACAGCGTCCAAATACAATGACACCGTATCTCCACACTGTACTACAAACAAGAAGCAATATTTAATTAATTATATAATGAAAAAGACAAAATGCAACAGAAAGTGTGGTGAAGAGATGGTTACCGACCTGGAATGGTCAGTAGGCAATAAGGCCTACAGGTTAGCTTGAATTGAGTTTATGTGTACACAATCCTCTCTATTATCATGTCTTCAGCGCCCAAATAGACAAGACAGTGTAAGCAAAACTACATTCCATTAAACAAAGTCTCTTACAATAAAGACCACATCCAGAGAAACTAACAAAAGAAACACTAAGATGTTTTTGTCAAACTAAATACAATACAAAATAAGAAACATCTCAGGATATATCCAGAATTGTACTGAATAACCACAGCAGTTGGAGCCAAAGAGAAAACAATATAGGGTACGACCAGAAAACCCGAGGGACTACTGACTAAAGGTGTCATATATATATACGTATATTCCACTATAGTCTTACAGATGCATTGTTAATAAACATTTTTATACATTCATACACAGTTATTGAATATCGGTTTTATAAACTAAATAAGTTTAATTTTTAATACATTTTACTATTACAGTTTAATATATATTGACCCTTTAACTATAACAAAAATACTATTTGCAATAAAATGCCTCTGAATGTGTCAGATTATGCTTAATATAAAGAGCACAATATTAGCCAAAATGAACAAGAATGTTGAGGTTGGCGCTCTCTAAGGCATTTGCGCAGCCTTATATACTAGTCGCAGTACAATGCCTTCACTGCATGACCAGATGTGAATGCTTTCATTTAAGCTGATCAAGTACACTATCAAGGAACATAACAACTTAGTCTAATGATAATGTGACCGATTAAAACCTCAGCGTGTCTAATGATAATGTAACCGATTAAAACCTACGCTGCGTTGGTTTTAATCGGTTATATTATCATTAAACTAAATTGTTATGTTCCTTGACAGTGTACTTGTTCAGTTTACCTTAACATTATATCATAGGTTATTAAATAGTATGGTGAAATATTACTTGGAAATAATTCCTTTGGCGGAGGTCACGAGCTTGCGAGATGTTTGATTGTTGAAATATTATGTATGAGGTGTTTTATTATAAATATAGTAATTATTGTTGATGGTATTTGTATTACATTACATATTAGAGCAATGTCTTATCGTCTTGTTCACGTTTACAATTGAGAAACTGACAATGAGAAAATATGTTTGGATACACATCTCAGCGTGTTAGGTGTGAGGTTTGGTGCACCGTAGAACAGGTTTAAACCCCCAGTGGCCTACTTTGCCACTGACCGTTCCAAGGCGGTAGCCCTTTTGTGTTTGTGATGTCGTTTGCATTTATTATTGTTTTTGCCTTCTTGTTTGTCTGTTTGCGTGTTTGTTTCTGTGTTTTTTGGTTGACTGTCCTCCTTAAATGCTACTTTCCCTGTCCGATCTTTTTATATTTCTTAAAAGCAACTTAATCATAATGATACACATTGTATGGTAATACAAATCCATGTCTGAGCTGATCTTCGCAATATGTTGCCTTAAAATAGCCGTCAAATTTAGCATTGCAAAAGTATTGCAGACAAAATATAAATACTCGTTATTTCTCGAATCGTGGAAAGAGCGTGAAAAGATAGGGTGCAATATCAAAGGATGCAATATCCTAGAATATTGAAATAAAAATAAGTATAAAAGTCGAACAGGACATCACAGATTTCACAGAACACAGTAAACCCAAAAACACGCTAAATGACAAACATGAATGGCAATATGACGCTACAAACACAAAAAGGGTTGACAATAGGGATACCGCCTGAACACTTTTTACAATGAAAAGTCAATGGGGCAATATGAAAGTATACAATTAGCTCACATACTATTAAAACTAGTTAATGAGTATGAAACACAATCTACTGGAAACGATGTTATATAAATAAGTTGCGATTTCCATTGATATGTGTTTAATTAAGTTTAGTATTAGGAGTTATAACATTGTGCCTAAATGCGTGCTTCAGCTGACTGTATTTTGTAAATGGTTTTATTGCATGTGCGCTAAATTAGTATTACTTAGTTTAATGCATGCTGCACTGTATGCCTTTGTCAGACCAGAAAGTATGGATTTCATAAAATGATATCCGGTATTATATGGCAAAGGGAGTGCAATAATCTATTTGTTAATCGTTAAACGCAATTTGCCCTACGGGTTTTAATGAAAATAACAACTGCTGTCAATTGTAAAGAGTGTTTGTTTTTGTATTGAATGTAGTATTATACCAGTAGTATCATGGATTTCTAGTTCAGAGGTATAGTTATAGTTGTACCGAACGTCACAAGTCTGTAACCATGTCTTAACCACTCTGTATGAGATGGTATGTCCTTTTCATTGACGATTGAAATGTTCATTTAATTTTGTTTGTGGTACAATGTGAACCTGCGGGGCAATTGCGTTTGGGTACTGTAGATTTAATGACCCTTTGCATTGTCAAAAGTAAGTATTGTTTATGCCTCAAATACCAACATTGTCTAATTTGATATGACACGCCAAAGTACCAATATTAACATAAAACAAAATATACATTATAAAATGTATACAGTCGTTGAACTATCGATTATATGCTGATTGTATAATCCTGTTTATAATCGGTATACGTGTTAACAGCTTTATTAAATAGATTGTATCAATCAATGATTCAAATGCTTCTGAGAAGACGTTAAATTCAAAGAAATAAAGGTTATTTTGCGAATGAGGTTTTGTGCACCTTAGGCTTTATACTTCCGGTGGTAAGAGTTAGGGCTGTTTCTATAACAAACAAAAGGAAGCTATCTACACTAAGACATTTCCCTTTAGGCAATATGACATTTCTATGGGATTTTCCGATTTTCAAGTAGGATTTCGTCAGAAAATTTCAGATAAAATTACCTTAAAGTGCATATTTAATAGACTTTGTTCCCAAGCTGAATATTTTTACAAGTTCCTTTTCCTATCCTAATACTGTCTTTAGCTTAGTTTTCGTACCATATCTACATCTTTTGAGACTGATATATATCCTCTATTTCAATAGATTGGGACCCTGTTTGGTTTGGGAAAACAATTACTTTTGTCTGTGTATCATGAATAGTTTGTTTGTGGATGTATAGATGTGTGTCTGCGTGAAAAATAATATTCCTATTCCTTTTCTTCTACTCATACACTCCTCAAACAAACTAAAACGGTTTGATAAATATGTACTAAGAGTTATTTGATACATTTTATAAATTATATTACACTTTTCATTGTTGACAAAGAACAAATTTCAGAAGGAAATTCAATTTTAAGACAGACGATTTGAATTGTTTTGTTTGTTTTACACTCAACATTTTCCTTTCGAACTTGTATTTAATTCTGCAATCATTTCGATTCAGTGTATTTCTGTTGTATGGTACAAAGTTGTATAATACAATTGTTGTTTGCAGGGTGTGTTTTATCGAAACATGTTATTATTTGGCAGATGGTCAAATATGTTACCTCTTGAAAGCAATATAAAATATGTTTGCTAAAAGTATTATTATTAACTGCAGTAGTACTAGCTGTAGTAGTTGTGGTGGTTGTAGTAAGAGCAGTAGTAGTAGTAGTAGTAGTAGTAGTAGTAGTAGTAGTAGTAGACGCAGTAGTACATGTAGTAGTAGTAGTGGTGTAGTAGTAGCACTAGTAGTAGTGGTGCTGGTAGTAGTAGTAGCAGCAGAAGTAGTATTATAATGTCAGTACATATATTGCATTGTATAATTGTTGCAATTGGCAGATGGTCAAATTATGTTATCTCTTGAAAAACAAATTACGTTATTGTTATTATTGTTCGTAGTAGCAGTATTATTATCATTAATGTTAGAGGTAAAAGTAATATAGTAGTAGAAACAGTAGTAGTATGGCAATTTATATATAAGAATTGGCATTTCGATTCTAATCCGGTCATATTGTGTAAACTCCCTAAATACTCAAAACCAAATAGAGTCGGTACACACCAATTCGACACTTCTGTTAATACACACCATCAATTCAAACGTTAATATATTGTATTGCCCTTGGCAGGCTGATTAATGTCTAGACTAATATGACACTCTGAACTGGTGAAATGGAACACAAGATATTTGCAAAGGACGAACTGTAGGAAAAGAATATCATAAACATAACATTTCTTTTCGATCCCTTTCCTTCTTTTAGGAATAAAACTAAGTATAAAAGTCGAACAAGAAATGCTGCTTTCACAGAATCCAGTCACCCCAAAAACACGCAAATCGACAAACATGAATGCCAATGTTAATAAGGAATAATGTGACGTCACAAACACAAAAAGGGTTGACAATAGGGTTACCGCCTTGGAACGGTCAGTGGCAAAAAAGGCTGCCGGAGGTTTAAACCAGGTTATATGGTGCATCGAACCTCACACTTACCCTAATGTCATCCCAGTAAAACGGGACAGTATAAATAAAGAACCCCATGTCATGAACTAATCTTTAACCAACAAGGCAGCATTAATATCCAATACAAATAAAACAAAAAGATGCTGGCGTATATATAAATATAAACAAAATAGCCTAGAAAGCCAAGAAGGTATTCAATGACTTGGAAGAAGCCACAACAACAAGAGAATAAGCCATTGAGGGAACAACAAGAAAATATAGATATAAAAATAAAAAATAAATCAGCATTCAAGGACGACAGTCAACCACAAACACACACAGAAACATCAAACGTCACCGTCCTTTTGGACTTTAGCCAGACGTCATCATAGGGTCCACAGCCTGTCCGGTCATCGCGCAATTAAAGCGGAAAGTATAGTGGAGATCTGTAAATGGGTCCACCGCCAAACATGCAGTGCTTTGCAAAATCATAGGGTCATAACCCTTTTTTGATAAAACTTTTAACAAGTTTTACAAAGATATAAGTGATCATGACGAAGGATCGTACGAAGTTTGTAAATCACGTCACCATAGAAATCCGTTTGTGATAGTCCTTGTCGCAAAGGTGTTCTTAAATTACTTTTATATTATACAAAGAAGATCAGGGTTACGATAATCGGCACGGTAGCCTTGATGGAGTATCAGTTTAGTTATATAAATATTACGAATTTTAAGTCCTCAACTCGAGTACAAGCTTTAGAAAAACGAATAAGTTGAGACACTTTTATCCCATAAGACGTTGCTCGGGGAACATCCCATCTAAATGCGGGGGATAATGGATAATATCAAAATTAAAATCATCTTTCTTGTCATAGAGCTTGCAAATTATATGCACCATTTACAGATATAAAACGAGAAAAGAAGAGTTAGTATCAGAAATATTAGCTTTTGTTAAGTTGAAGTTGTATATTATAAACCATAGTAGAACAAGAGTGGGTTGTCAATGTCCAACATATACACATACCGAGAGCTGTCAATAAAGGCTTCAATAACATCTGCCTGTGTATCTGGTGAAAGACTCAACACGAAATCTCTTTCATAGCAATATAAAAACAAATCTGCGGGATACCAACAATTTGTCTATTGAGAGATTCACAAACTTCATGGCAAGTCCACATAGTGTAATTGTCCAAACTGCTGTTATAAAAGCGGCTTTAATATTTTTACTGTCAAATATGTAGTATTTTCCCTAGCAAAAGTTTTTTGAATGAGGGCAGTAAGCTTGTCTTTGATAAGGTTGTGTGGTAAAGTTGTATATAATCCAGAAATATTTAGTACTTATATATGAAGCTTGACGTTTATTGCAAATTAAATCCAAGAACGTCGCCTGAATGAGTAATAGACCAAAATAAATAATCCCGGTGTTTTCATAAGCTTTAGCACAATATTGTTTCACGTGATCTTTAACGGCAGTAAGACAAGATGTTAACATTTTGGAGATTTTTGTAGTAGTGCAAGAACTAAAATTGGAAATAAAACGTAATGAATATGGTTGTTTGTGTAATTTGGGAATCCAGTACATAGTTGGAAGAAAGATAAAAAGTATCTTACCGGGAAAGCAGCATCCAAGGACGACAGTCAACCTAAGAACACAAAATCAAACACGCAAACAGACAAACGAGAAGGCAAAAGTAAGAAAAAAATGCAAATGACATAACAAATACAAAAGGGTTGACAATAGGGCTACCGCCTTGGAACGGTAAGTGGCAACAAAGGCCACTGGGGGTTTAAACCGGTTCTAGGGTGCACCAAACCTCACACTTACCCTACTGTCATCCCATTACAACAGGACAGTGTAAATAAAGAAATCCCCGCCATGATCTAATCTCTAATCAACAAGGCAGCATCAATTAGCAATATAAGTAGAACACAAATATGTTCGTGTAAATATAATACAAAAAAAACAATAGCCTAGAAAGCCACAATGAAGGTACTCAATGACTTGGCAGAAGCCAGAGCAACAAGAGAATCGACCATTAAGGTTAGCCAAACATCAAACGCCACCGTCCCAATGGGCTTTAGGTAGGCGTCATCATAGGGTCCACAGCCTGTCCGGTCGTCGTACAATTAAAGAGGAAAGCATAGTGGCGAACTGTAAAAGGGTCTACCACCAAGCATGCAATACGTTGCAAAATGATAGGGTCATAACCTCTTTTAAAAAGCTTTCTAACAAGTTTAACAAAGATAGTATGAAAGTGATCATGACCAAGAATCTTACTAAGTTGATAAATCACATCACCATAGAAGTCAGGTTGTGATAGTCCTTGTCGCAGAAGAGTCCTTAAATTACTTTTATATTTGGAAAGAAGATCAGGGTTACGATAATAACATTTTGCAAAGGTTTTACGAAGTTTATGGTAACGGTAACCCTGATTGATTAGCTTTTTAGTTATAAAAAGATAACGGATATTAAAGTCCTCAACTCGAGTACAAGCTCTTGAAAAACGAAAAAGTTGAGACACATACACCCCATAAGAAGTTGCTCGGGGAACATCCCCATCCAAGTGGGGGTAATAAACAATGTCAAAATTAAAATCATCTATCTTGTCATAGATTTTGCTAATTATTTCACCATTTTTAATCGAGAGATCTAAATCCAGAAAAGAAGCGTTATTATCAGATATATTAACTTTATTAAGCTAAAGTTCTTTAGGATAACTATTATCAACCATAGTTAGAAAGAAATGGTTGTCAATGTTCAGTATGTAATCCAGATACCGAGAGGTGTCATTAAAAGCTTCAATAACATCTGCCTGGGTATCTGGTGAAAGACTCAACATGAAATCTCTTTCATAGCAAAATAAAAACAAATCTGCGACAAGTGATGCACAGGCCGTACCCATAGGGATACCAACAATTTGTCTATAAACGATGGTACCATACCTGACGAAACTATTATCTAATAGGAAGATGAGTGCTTCATAAACTTCATAGCAAGTCCACATAGTATAATTGTCTAAACTGCCGTTAGTAAAAAATGCTTTAATGTTATTACATGCCAAAAATGTAGTATTTTCTCTAACGAATGTTTTTGAATAAGAGAAATTAGCTTGTCTTTAATAAGGTGATGTGGTAAGGTTGTATATAGTGTAGAGAAGTCAAAAGTACTTATTGATGAAACTTGACCTTTATTTTATCAAGCACGTCTCCTGAATTTCTAATAGACCAAAATAAATTAATCCCAGAGTTTTCATAAGTTTTGTCACAATATAGTTTAATTGATCTTTAACGGCAGTAAGACAATGAGTTAAAAGTTTGAAGATGTTAGTTGTGGTGCAGGCACTAGAATTAGAAATAAAGCGAGCCTTATACGGATTCTTATGTAATTTAGGAATCCAGTACATGGTAGGCAGTTTATTTTGCTTATCGTTTACACCAGCCTTGAAAGTAGTGCACCGAGTGATATGTGCGGAAACAACATCATCCTCAGTAGTATAATTAACTGGAGTATACGAATTGGTGCTGCCGAGTTCCAGAGATAATATATTGACGTAATGTAGGAGTCAAACAATAATTACATTATTAGCTGCTTTATCTGCAGGAACTAAAACAAATTTATTATGAAATTCCTGAATTCCCGATTTTTAATTACGAAAGGAAAACCTAGGTCTCGGAGGTAGTAAAGAGGGGTTAACATTATAAAAGTTAATACGTGTATCTATAATTTTAAGAATTGACCTTTTCCAAGTTGAAAGCGAGTTTGGGTCCGCATGTTCTCTACGACACCTTTTTATATTAAAATCTTCAATGGAGTGGGCGATCTGGGCACGACAGGCATTAAAATCAATAGTTGAAGGTGATCTATATTTAGGACCTTTCGAAAACAAATGCCGAATACGTTTATCAACAATATCAAAATGACCAGTCTGTTTTACTTTTCGTCTATTCCAGCCTTGAAAATCTTGCACTGAGGGATATGGGTAGAAACAAGATTATCTTCAGTAGATTGCACTGCTGTATGCAAATTAGACCTCCCGAGTTCCTGAGATAATACATTGACGTATGGGAGGCGTCAAACAATAATTATATTATTAGATGCTTTATCAGCAGGATCTTAAAACAAACAGAATACCGCTTAAGCCGGTGCTAGGGGGCGTGGGAAGTGTTGCTTCTTTCATTACTTCTCATGAACAGACTCAATAAAACCGAGTCTGCTGCTTTATTCTCTCAATTGTGTTTGTTGATCTCAAAAGATCACCTTTATCAGTATGTATTACTATGAAATTCCGGGATTCACGATTTTAGATTACGAAAAGAAAACCTAGGACTAGGGGAAAGTAGGGAGAGGTTAGCCGTATAGAAGTTATTACGGGTATCTATGGTGTAAAAAACACTATTTTTCAAAGTAGAAAGGGAGTTAGAGTCAGCATGTTCTCTACGACACCATTTAATACCAAAATCCTCAATGGATTGGGCAATCTGACCACGGAGTGCATTAAAATCAATAACAGAAGGCAATCTAAACACGTTTTGCAACACTAATGAGAAATACAGTAACTACATGTGTAATCCAATGATGAGTTATCCCTCGATCATGTCGATACTCATGTTATAATATTTGAAACCGTGCAGAAGTACAATTAGTCAAACAAAAGCCGATATAAAAGCCGAACAGAAAATGCAGCATCTAAAGGTACCGTATGTGATCTGGAAGCATTATGGGTGTCAATCCAAATAAGAATACAACCATCATAATGTGTTTTAGATTCATATTCAATGTTCTTAATCACTATACAGTGACCTATTATTACTACCATTTATTAGTGTTAATGAAATTTGTCTGGAAAACTAGACGACTCAGATTGTTGTGTTGTTTAAATCATTAATAGTAATTCATATGATGCTTTAAAGGCGCTTATGAACTCTTGTATATGTACAACCGATGGCAGTATAATCCTTATTTCAATTAATATTTATGATTTAACATGAAGCACATTATGAAGGTTTTCATTTGAATTTGTATTGTCAACAGTCACCCTTTTAGATAACCTCCAGTTAAAAGGCATCGAAGAAATGACGAAACGTATGATATTGAATAGAACAATATAATTATATTTTCTTGTCTTGGTGTTTAGGAGTTGTCTCCGCCATTAGCCATTTGGCGCTACTATGGCTTCCAATCGCAATATGAATTACATTGTTCACAATTTTACTTCTGTATGAACATGTTTGCTCTTGGATATTCCAACATAACACATACCATTATGTAATACTATTATCATATTGACAACTTGATATTAAGTATAACAGAAAAAGTAACTCTTGAGAAACTGTAGCTTTCTAAATTTCTATTTGATCAGCTAATTGTTTGTTTTCCCTTTCCATATTTGTCTTTAATATTTTGCAAAAAAGCTTTCATTTAATGAAACTGTGTAAAATGGCAAACTTTTATCGTCAATATCGATGTGAGAGTTGTCCTATTATGGGTAGCTCGACATAACGTGTTGGGACACCAGAAAAAAAGGATAGTTGGTGATTTTTGTCAAGAAAACATGGCGGTTAATATTGAATAAATTGTTTTATACGACCCATCAACCAATTTACTTAGATTATCTTCAGTCGCCCAAATGTTTGGCGAAATATATATAGGAATCCGAAAACCTGGCAATACTCTTACTATCGAAGACCATTATATTAGTTGTCTTGCCTACATTTTTATCTCTGTATTTATCCCTATTCTTTTTATTGATCATAATTTAATTCGTAAACTCAAACAATTATAAAATATTTATATGTTAGACTATTCAACAGACTCAACTCCTGTATTTTATTATTTCAATATTAATAGAATTTAATACTGAATGACATAATAAACTAAACAAGAAAATATGGGTGTGATTTGCGTAATATGGGTGTGATTTGCGTTTGTAAAGATTAGAATTTTTCTCGCAATATCCCCGATACAAGGAAGAACTCACACATTTGAAATACAACATAAACCTCTTACTGGTTCTGACGGCATTGCTTTGCCTTTACTACATTGCGATAGTGTTTCGATATATCCTACTTGTCTCCGGCTCGGATATATCATTAATGGTAATTCATTCCATGAAAGGATTTGTGGTCGCCTTAACAACTTGCTTTCTAGACAAGGATATAATTGATCTGCTTTGGTGCAAAATTAATACAAGAACAGAAGAAGACCTTCATAATAATGGTAGGAATAGCGTTCCTGACATCAAAATGAACACTTATATATTTGAATAATAAAAAAAAGTAAATCGTACAGTGTGACAATACATAGCGCATCCTCATTTAATTTATTGAATTCTCTCTATTAATTGATAGACGAATTAGATTATAATACTATTATGAAACGAATGTGATCGTTGTGGTGAGAATAAAACTTACTGAACTCTTAAATGTTTGCTTATACTGTTTGTTGCAGATGTCTTATTGCAAAATACACTCGTCCTACATTGACGTTTCTTTATTCCATGTGTGTATGCATATTGAACGATGCAGACGTACATGCATGATTCTAATGCAACTATAACGTAACGCGTTACTCCATTGGCTTACGTCTCATAACGTTGTAACAAGCGATGTCAAGAAAATGCTGTTGCCGATGAATTTGAGTTTTCATAGAAAAGACTTGAGTATATGTTTAATTTTACGTTATATTTTTGGCATTTAAATAGAAAGCATTATAACTGAGATATCCATGCTAAGATTTTCAATCGAGGATGGTATGTGGTTGGGTTTTACGGTCTGAAATTACGTTTTAGGCGACGCGGCAGCCGTAAAACCACTCACATACCGTCCCATATTGAACATCTTAGCATGATTATCTCTCAAATTACAGCCATTAATTTTGTTCGACGCACATTGTAATTATTGGTTTGCATATGGCAATATCCTTTATTATTATTTATGATTGGTGTCGCCCCGACTATAAATCAGTAGTGTTATTACTTACTGGTCCTTTGGGATCATCAAGCACAATCTCTGTTAAAGCAGAATATCTCTGTATTTATTGCCTACATATAACCGAATAAACCCAATACCGCAACTGAGTCTCAAACCCGTGCTAGCCGATTAAAAGTGCAATTTGTTGAACCACCGCGACCGCATTTTTCTTAACAGACAACGTTCTTAGTTCAACAACTGACTACACTTGTTTGGCCCTATTCTTTTTATTTATCATAATTTAATTCGTATACTCAAACAAATATAAAATATTTATATGTTAGACTATTCAACAGACTCAACTCCTGTATTTTATTATTTCAATATTAATAGAATTTAATACTGAATGACATGATAAACTAAACAAGAAAATATGGGTGTGATTTGCGTAATATGGGTGTGATTTGCGTTTGCAATATGTACATAGCAAATATGTAAACCATGGACTCTGTTGGGGTGGTAAGGACTGATTTCTATAAATTGCTCCATTGAAGCAAATATCCACCCTGTTCCATATATTGGCACTAGTAACTATGAATCACGTCATTGTACACACATGTATGTGTCGTAGAAATGCACTATTATAGTAGTTTACAATAGATACAGATGGTCCGAACACGCCAATATCTGGAACAGACTGAACAGATCTTCAGATTTCACGTAAACAGATTAATATCAATAACATATCAAATATATGTTTATATTACATCCATATTTTTTTGGGAGGGCGGTGTGGGGCTCACTATTGTTCTTTTCCAATTCTGTACTATTATATAGCCATGTGTCTTGCTTGAATGACTTATTAAAATGACCACTGCACTGCCTGGTCATTAACCGCCAAATACATTTCAACCAAATGCATGATTATCACAATAATCCTCAACTGAACTATTTTATAATTAGCTACCATGTGATACATATGATCACGTGATACTTCTAACTACTTGCAAATATCGTCCTTTGAACTTAACAAATATAAATTTATTTAATTACCCTAATATATTTGTAATGCATCACACAAAAATGATATTTTTGTTTCGGAACAGAAACTCAAGAGGTTTGTATTATATTGCCAGTGATAATAGTTTCAAAGTTTCAAAGCTCGAATAAATATGGCTTCAATACATATATAAGATCACGCATAACTATCCGATTCTTGATACAAGAAATACAATATAGCTGTGGTACAAATAGAGCAAAATGTTATATTGGATTATAAATTACCTGTATGCATTGCCGCTAATGTGTGCTTAGAGATCATGGACTGAATAAGCGGTAGATAGTTTGTGTGGGAAGGTGTGTGTTTAGTATTATGAAGGCAATTGGCGCTTATCACTAGGAAAATGATTTAACCTTATGGTATGCTAAGTATTATATCTACAGTGAAAAAAACAATAAAATCTGATGTTGATGCTTTTCTTCAGCAACATGTTTATAATAAAATTGTCTTTACATTTCGTGGTTTTCTGGTAAATAAAAACATAGCCCAGTGTGTGAATAGTTTAACGACGGTACTACTTTAATACGTTGTTATATTATTAATTTACCAATCGGAGTGTGCTTACATGTGGATGGATACTTTTACAATAATGTATTGTCGAAAACATCACAGTGTCCAACAGCATAGTGGACAGGCTGTTTACAACGTTTACACGTATGTTAATACAACTGAAAGAACCATATAACAACACTATTTTGGTGATGCGTATTGGGGATGAAATCATTAAATGAATTGACAAACGAGTGGGCAGCGTGCAGGCCGGATCATATATCTCCATACTAATAAATCTTCAGCTGCAGTTGAACGAGTGTTATCGGAAAAGTGGAATTATTTGTTTGCTGCAGCATTTGGTAGCCTATTCGAGCTTGAATAATGTCTTACATGTAAAACCGCCTACTTGATAATTGTGACTCCAATGTGATGTATGGAACATTGTGACGTAGTTGTAAGAGGTGTTTCGTCAAATTTAACTAAATACGTTACAATGGATTAATTCATAGTGTTTATTTACGGCGAAATAGACAGTGTATAAGTAACGACTTTGATGAGGGTTTTGAAATACTGTGGTATATTCGCTGCGAACTGTAATATTTTAGTGCGGCAGTTGAGCTATAAAAAGGAACCCGCGTTTTCTATATATATTAACAGTATTCCTATAATCTATCATGTATAAAGCAGAACATTTGGTCTTCTAATAGTTGCTTTCTTGTAGACGGTGTATATAGAAGCGTCCAATATGCCAAAAGAAACTTTACACTGGGGTTTCGTACTAGGATTAATGCTCATCTGCATTTCGTTCCTGGTGCAATTAGTGTCCTTACTGTTAATGCGGATAATTGCAAAAATAAGAATCGGACATTACACTATTACATTACGCTCGTGGCTTTACCTTTCGTCTGCGCTTGATCAGTTATCATTTTTGGTGTTTCATTTAAAGTATAATGTGTTCGATACTGATTTCGATAATGCTAGACTGTGTATAGTCTTGCGATTTATATCAGCGGTTACCTCAACATTAACTGTAATGTGGGTTTCAGTAATTGCATCTTTCTATTTCATATTGACAATCAAGCCTGCAAAATGTTTTACATTTCATTCTCGATTTCTCTCGCACTGTATCACATGGACGTGGACTTGCGTTAGTTGTTTGATGTATCTTGTGATGGCGTTCTTGCTCAAAGATGAACAACATATCACATATATCCATCCGTGTTGGGACGACATTACAGGCACCCTTCATCTATACATGACCTATGGCAACGAACTAATGGGACTTGTACTATTAATGGGATATATAATCTGTGCGCGATTCCGAACTTCGACCAAACAAGAAAGATTAGAATTTTTCTCCCAATATCCCCGATACAAGGAAGAACTCACACATTTGAAATACAACATAAACCTCTTACTGGTTCTGACGGCATTGCTTTGCCTTTACTACATTGCGATAGTGTTTCGATATAACCTACTTGTCTCCGGCTCGGATATATCATTAATGGTAATTCATTCCATGAAAGGATTTGTGGTCGCCTTAACAACTTGCTTTCTAGACAAGGATATAATTGATCTGCTTTGGTGCAAAATTAATACAAGAACAGAAGAAGACCTTCATAATAATGGTAGGAATAGCGTTCCTGACATCGAAATGAACACTTATATATTTGAATAATAAAAAAAGTAAAACGTACAGTGTGACAATACATAGCGGATCCTCATTATTGAATTCTCTCTATTAATTGATAGACGAATTAGATTATAATACTATTATGAAACGAATGTGATCGTTGTGGTGAGAATAAAACTTACTGAACTCTTAAATGTTTGCTTATACTGTTTGTTGCAGATGTCTTATTGCAAAATACACTCGTCCTACATTGACGTTTCTTTATTCCATGTGTGTATGCATATTGAACGATGCAGACGTACATGCATGATTCTAATGCAACTATAACGTAACGCGTTACTCCATTGGCATACGTCTCATAACGTTGTAACAAGCGATGTCAACAAAATGCTGTTGCCGATGAATTTGAGTTTTCATAGAAATAAACATGAGTATATGTTTAATTTTACGTTATATTTTTGGCATTTAAATAGAAAGCATTAGAATTGAGATATCCATGCTAAGATTTTCAATCGAGGACGGTATGTGGTTGGGTTTTACGGTCTGAAATTAAGTTTTAGGCGACGCGGCAGCCATAAAACCACTCACATACCTTCCCATATTGAACATCTTAGCATGATTATCTCTTAAATTACAGTCATTAATTTTGTTCGACGCACATTGTAATCATTGGTTTGCATATGGCAATATCCTTTATTATTATTTATGATTGGTGTCGCCCCGACCATAAATCAGTAGTGTTATTACTTACTGGTCCTTTGGGATCATCAAGCACAATCTCTGTTAAAGTAGAATATCGTTAAGCCGGTGCTAGGAGGCACTTTACATTACCCCTCATGAGAAGACTCAATAAAACCGAGTCTGCTACTAGAGTGTGTATGTTGCTTCCACGGGATCACCTGTTCAGAGTTTATTAACCAGCGACTCACTAAACAATCGTTCGAATATCACATACAAACACACTTAAAATGGAATTTATAACTTATAATTAGGTATAAGTCGAACAGTGAAGACTAAATTCACAAAACACGCATTGAAACAAACAAACACAAGGAAAATCAGTATTCGAGGAATATAAAAAGTATAGAACACATTCACATCAAAACAAACGACAATTAAAAGGACAAAAACAAGCTAAGAATCCGACATCACAGACATAAAAGAGTTCTAGGATGCAACGTTTAATTGAACCAGTTTATATACCATGTGTTTGTTTTTTCACACAAGTTTAAAAACAGTAAGAATAATTACGAATTAGAATTCATTGTCTTAAATTTTAAGGGGTTCGAGAATACTTTTCCTCAGTACCAAGCCTTGGATCCTCACTTAATAGGTATTGTACTTGTATATGTTTCACCTATAAAGCCTGAACTGTATACACATTTCATTCGCATCTATGTTTGTTTTAAATAAATATTATTATCACGTTTATGTGCAAGTCTATCTTGCAGAAATCAGTTTCGAAGTTATTTACACGACAGTCACTAAAATGGCCTCTTTTAAGTGTGAACCTAGTAGTAAGCGTTTTTATACGTATTTAAACAATTTACACGTGCAAGGGTAAAAGCAACATGACTTAAAATAATGACATATTTACCGTTTAAAGGATATTAAATTACACTATGTAATATTATAAAATGCAAGTGTTAAAACAAGTTGACAGGGATTAGCAGTAATGATCATGTAATGCATCGTATTTATGTCTATACAAGTTAATGCACACATGGCTGACTGGCGCTGACATTAGACACGCAGGCCTTTCTGGTGACAAATACACCTCTTGGTAATTAGACGAGTACACACCGGCCTGGACGATAACCTTAAAAAGTCAAATGTCACGGTTGCTATAGATGAAATATAACGGTTTCTATTGAATGAATTGTTTCTGAAGTAAATTGATAAAGTGTTAATACTCTACAACATGTGTTGCATGTGTTGCATATCTTTCCAAACTTGGTAATGCAGATCACAGTTATTCGTATGTACATGGTATATACATGACTTAATGTATAAGCAACAATCAACGCTGAACAAATAAGGCACGCAAAAGCAATACATATACAAACGTCATTATATTAAAAAACAGCATAAACAATATTTGTGTTGCAAATTAATAGGACTCGCATTTGACGATTTAATTAAGGAAGTAACGGTCTGCAATTACCAAAGGAAGTTATTGACATTCATAGCTTTAATACGTCACGTTTTGAATTGGAAAAAGTATCCCTTCTCTGACGAGAAATATCAGCAAGTTAATAATCAATTAAATTAAATTCATAAATATTAAAATTTGCAATGACTCAATTTGAAACTTGATCTGCTAATGGACAATGCACTAATGCAGCAAAGACAGGAGGTGCACCAAGTATTATTTAGTGATAAACATTCCCACTCCGAAATCAATTGATGAGTTTGATTTTAATTGGCAAGTTACTGTTAGAAATTATGTAATGAAATATCAGAAACCAGAATTCTTTACAAATTAATCACCAGAATTTGAAAGAGTGATAACGCAAGTGGCACCTATCGCAAGTGGCACCTGTCTCAAGTGGTTCCTTCAATGTAAATTATGCTGAAAACTACTATCTCGGGATGTTGTAAAATGTACACAAGTCGTAAACGTGGCAAACGTGTTATCCCTGAAGTCAAATAACTCGGTATGTCTGACTTGTTTACACTTAAGGTTGATCATATGTACGGGTTGAATTAGAACATTATGGACCTAGAATATACGATATAAACGTCAGGGACTGATCTGACAACTATAAATTTCAGATGTATAAAGTTATGTGTAGTGTTTTCAGACATGGAAGAAAGATAACAATATGATAGGGCGTGTTATTTCTTATATTATTGGTATCTAATTTATCGGAACTTCAAAAATACAAACAGTATTCGATATATAGGAACGGCCATATCAAAATGTTTCTCATAAATAAAACAGCTGCCTTTAGAGAATATTTTATAACTCGGCAATTATAGGGTCAAATGTCATGATTAAGCACTCTCGTTATGGACTGTGCACATTATTATCATTATTCACTGATAATTCAGTCAAGCGATTGATAGTTCAATTGGATGAATAAACATTTATTGAAAATGTCATACAGTTGACCATCCATTAAAATGTCTAGAGAGTGGGAATCAGATAAGTGTTTGTCTTATACGATTAAAGGAGAGACAGAACTAATAAATATAAAAACATATGTAAGACAAATAAAATATGATGAAGTAAAAACTTATTCATATGGTCATATATTTTCATAAAATGTGCGGTGCGACTGGGCAATGGATTCCTGGCCTTCTCACAGCTATGGCATGGAAGACAACGGGTTCCCATTCAGATACAAACACACTGAAATAAAAATAAAGATGTACATGCGATAAGTGAAACGTTGTTTGTTTCATTTTTGTAAAAAAAAGCATTTATTGGGGTATACGATAATACTATAAATAAGTCGGGATGATCATTCTGAAACAAATGTGGCTGTTTTGCATATAACTTTTATGTTTTAACTTTGCATAATGTATGCACTATCTATTCATACACGTTATACTCATTCATATTTATAACAAGGTGAGCAATTACCAGAATGTATACCCGCTTTGCTCCGTTAACGGTCAAACACATCTTGTTGGAATGTGTAGACTTTGATCCTATGCGCCAAAGGTACTACAATGTTAATACTATGACCGAGTTATTTGATACTATAGATTTTAGTCTTGTTTTAGATTTCCTGAAGGAAGTCTATATAGACTATATAAATCATTATAGGGGGCGTCCGTGGCCGAGTGGTTAACGTCTCTGACCTGAAATCACTTGCCCCTCACCGCTGTAGGTTCGATCCCTCAGGGGCCTAGGAATCTTTATGTGAGGAAGCTATCCAGCTGGCTTGCGGAACGTCGGTGGTTCTACCCAGGTGCCCGCCCGTGCACGAAAATTGCCCGATGGGGCACCTGTGGTCTTCCTCCACCAATGGAAGCTGGAAAGTCGCCATATGACCTTAGCTTTTGGTGCGACTATAAAATCCAATTCAATCAATCAATAAATCATTATAATATGTTACATCTTTATTTACCCGTTTTCGGGCATTTGTTGATTTACATATATAGTTTATATTACTACCATATCATCCCTTATTTGTAAATAGTTTTATCTCTTTATATTTACATTAATTTTTAATTAATCCTTTATTTCTTCATCTTTCGTCAGTTTTTGCGCACACTATGACCTATTTATGTGTCGACGTGCCGTAAAACACCATTCATTCATTCATTCATTCATTCATTCATTCTATTCACATGCGGATTTCATTGCGCATTCAGTACTAATTAGTTTCAATCAAGCGATTGAGTTAAATGATCGATTTTAGGTTAGATACTCATCGTTATTACAAATGAGAAAACAGCTTATTGGAAATGAAACCATTTATATCATATGAAACGTCAATTAAACTGCCGTATTGGTTCTCAATATCAATACTCTTACAATGAAATCAATTTCACTGTCAAGTAGTTGCATTGTATGACATCATAATGGTAATTATCAAGTAACTCCTATGTGAAGACAAAAACAGAGAGAGTAGCAGATGTGTAATAGACTTTTACATTATGCTACTCAGAGAGGTTTAATCACAAATTTCTAAATAATAAAGCATTTTTAAACCATTAAATTTGGCATGTGAATATATTAAACATTACTCTATACAGATATATCAAAATAATTATATAATGTATTTATTTTCTATACATTCTAGAACAAAACTTTTATTCCTAACTTTTTAATTTGGTGCATCTATTAATTGCTGTACCTGTAAAAATAAGATCAGTGATTGGTCAGAGTGCTGAAACCTTGAAGCAGACGAAACACTAACTGGCTACAGTGTATACACAATGACTGTATACTCTACCTAACGCTGGGGTTTAAGTATTAAGCTTGACTAGCGTAATAAGTATGCAAACTAGGATCGAATGACTGTTTAAGTAAAATGTAAAATATTTAAACCCGGTTTTCCTTAATATGTTTAGACTAAGCTACAATAAAAAAGTTTCATTTTGTTCATGATTTATTTGTAGTGCATACGCTTTACAGTCGCATAACAGAGATGACGTCATTCAAACAACAAGCGACATTATCATTGCACTTACAAATATGCCCCGTTTAATTGTTTTATTGACATCATCGTGTGCGTAGTATGTATAAAAACAATATTATATAATTCGTGATTATGTATTCTTAACTTCGTTAAAATCAATGGATAAACGCATATAATACCCGGCAAAGCCTCGTATCTGATTACATTTCCTGTGGGATATTCCTAGATTGCTGTGGAATTACTGGGATTACTTACCAAATTCACACATATGTCATACCGCCTATAGATGGCCCTCGTTCTTCGGACGATCAATGTCATTTCAACATTTGTAATAACACAAGTATATCATTGCTGCAGTGATGCCATCTAAAACGAGTAAATAGTTCACACAATAATGCGAATGTTCTTTAATTATATGTTTTGCCGACTAGACGGATGGTTTAGAACTTCTTTTAAATCGTATTTCCTTCTATTTCAGTACAATGTATATGGCGCTGAAATTAAGTTATGTAAGCTTCAACGATCAATATTATAATGATCGAGATCTCTAGAAGTCTCGGTAAATTATAACATTAATAACATCATTGTCATTCTTTAGTTTTCGTGCTTTGATATTCATGAGCAAAATTAGTAGTGATGCGAAATGAACAAGATACTATGGAAATTATCCATCATTTCCTTTTGACCAAAGTAATATAAGACTTAATGAACTTTCATTGTGAAACATCGTGCCTGTTTCCCTCGGGAAATAAAAATCTGATAAACACACTCGTTGTCCAATACCTTACATCCGGATGTTCAGAACAAAATGTCATTATGTTATATAGAGTGCTATAATACTGTATATACATACTGCAAACTCAATCATTAAACGAGTTAATTGAATAAGAATAGCAAATGCAAAAAATAAGTGACGAAACAATACGTATAAACTCCTGCGGAATTTTTAGCAAATAACAGTTCCAACGCGGTAACCCTATTTTCCTATTTTAACCCGTTTGTGTTTGTGATGTCACATGCCTTGCCGCTTATGCACATTGTAATTGTGTTCTGTTTTTCAATTCGTGTTTTGGTTGAATGTTTTTGTGAATGCTAAATTTCCTGTTCGACATGTAAACCAACGTTTGATATGTGTAACGTTTTATGTATCGTTTGTAACTTATGAAGATATTGTTGTCTTTTTCAACAGAGTTCATAAGTCATATGAGTTCGGAATTTAAAGGAAATTATTAAATGGATTATGTATTTTAGTATTTTAGTATCGTTAGGGTTATTCTTTTTACTGATCTTTTTACTGATCCTTTGGGATCAACGAGCCCCATATAAGTGGTTTGTAAGTGTTGCTTCTTACATTTCCTTATTTTTACACTTCTTATAAACAGACTCAATAAAACCGAGTTTGCTACTACCAAAGGATCTCCATTTATAGTAATTAATACTATTCATTTTTTTATTAAATGAGGAACGCACTTTTTTAATTACTGTCCTTATATAAATGTCCTGTTGTCACGTGCCTAATGTTATCTAGACTCTTTATGTTCCTTTTGATGTGGCTCATATTTGTTTTCCTTATGATGCACTTGATGGTCATGCTAATCCATGATTGTAAAATACAATACGTGTTAGCAGATTTAAAGAGATACTCGTAGAATTATAAACATTTAACTTTTGCCTTTTTCTCCTATACTTGCATGTAAATACGTTGTTTTTGATATGACATAGACCTAGCTAGTATTAGTAGACCTATTGTCATCCCGTTTGTGTTTGCGATGTCACATGCCTTGCTTCTTATTAACATTGTATTTTTTATTTTATTGACACGTGTTCTGGTTGAATGTTTTTGATAAAGCTACATTAAATTTTCCTGTTTGAATTTTATACCTACTATTATTGCCTAAGTTTAATATAATTTAGACCTTTGTATACCAATGGGTACTCAAACAATCGATGAATTCATGTTGATGCGGTACACTACTATACTAAGTAACTGAACACATGACACAACTAGTCTTGTACAATAAATAGCAACGAAACATATATGAGAAACGTTGAAGACATGGTTTTATTAGCTGCAGACACGGTTTTATTTATTGAGTCTGTTCATGAGAGGAACAGACTTGTAGTACCTTGTTTGGACCATTTCTGTATCCATAGAAGTATGCAAGATCATCTTTAAGTTAGCGTTTAACTTCTATTGCGTTTTAACGCTGCCTAGTTTGGTAGTGGATACTGCCTGGAGGGATGTCCTTAATTACACTATAAATACCGCTTAATTTAGTATGACATTAAGATAAGTGTGAGGATTGATGTATCCTAGAACCTGGTTTAACAACCCCATAGACACACATGCCCGCCCACCCCACAATCCCAATGGTATTTGTGCCAATGACCGTGTTATGTTTGTGTTGTCACATATTTATGATGCTTGTATTTGTTTCGTGCAGTTGTCCATCATTTTAAATGCCTGTTTTTAGTTGAATGTGTACTGGGTATGCTACATTTCATATAGGAACTACGTACACTGCCAAATGGGCTTTAATAAAAACAATCTCTACCATGTATTATTTACCCGCATTACGTATATGAGAACTGTACCATATCCGTTGATGAGTTCGTGATAATGGTTTCTTCACTTGTTTACGCAATCACAGATGTAAATCCAATATGCTCCATCGAAACTATATAGTCGGTTAATGATAAAGGTTCATGAGAATCATGTTAACGTTTGTAGAGCCTTTAAGTCAGGTTGCTATTGAAACGATACGTCATAGCCCTCGGATACGCTATATTTGTATCTCCATGGCAACGTGGCATGGTCATAAATTCTTTTGATCGAAGTACTTCGTGCGCATTTGCATAGTTTTGTAAACATGTTGTTTCTGGAATTATACCAGCACTATAAACAAACTGTGCTGATGACGACTTAAATAAATTCTTAATTATACAGTTGTTAAACACTGACAGAACGGAACTCCAAATATCATATCCAGAATGCATTTGACTTAAGGGTAATTATTAACGACTCATCCAACCATTATCTTAGGATATTTAGAGCCATACATAAGAATAAAAAATTATACATAAACATCTTCAAAATAAGTATGGAGACATGTGTGTCGACCGGCATAGCACATTTTTATCGCAGGGGCATTGATAACAGTCCCAACAAACATATGTAATATGCTTATGGTATTACTATTTGACTATGGTTTATAAATAAGATCTTGTTCTGAAACTAATATTCCTTTTCACCGAACATCCGACCTAAATATTACACCTTTAATTGTTTTCATCTCTTTTATATTTGTTCGATTTTATATCAGAATGTGTTTCTCTGTACAGTCCGGATTGGTATGTTGCTCCATAATGATATAAAACGCTATCCAGCAAACTAAATACAATGAGTTTGAATCCAACTGTGTTAACTAACCTGTATAATTTACTGACTACTGACCGTGTCTTCACCACTATTGATGTTATGTACTGTCCTTTTCATTGACCTTTTAAATATGCTCGTTTATTTCGGATTATGGTGCAGTGCCGACCTACGGTGACATTGCGTGTGACCGCTGTGTTTCATTTTCCCCTCTCAGTTGACTATTATAATTTAAACAATCTCTACAGATTGCGGATGCATATTACCAGACAAAAATAAAGTGACTCCGTGTTTAACAGTGTACTAGGCATTCTAGTAATGATGTGGACATGTGGACGGAAGTCATTTAATGTACAACACAGCACTTTTGTGTTTAAGTGTAGTGTAGCCGTTCTGCAAATAACTAATGTTTTATGCTTCATCAATATTTTAAAATTGTTCATTGTTCACGGCCAAGCCAAATACAAGTATTTCATGACATGGGTTAACTACAGGGTTAAATCAGATGCTCGATTTTATCTGGTAAACGTCAATATGTCGAGATAAAACAGCGAATACGATGAGGAACATTTCGAAGCAGCTTAAAATATTCATGACTGTCGTTTTTAGTTTACCCTTGGGAATCTTTGTCATAGGAAATGGAAGAGATCACTAGAAGTTATTCGTATTCCCGCATATTCACCAACTTTTCTTTAAAGTACGTATCTGTCCACTGTCAGCAGAGTGAAAGATTAATATCAGCAGAACTAATACATAAAATAATTCATTTAAAAGTAAATACAAATGTTGAATTTGAGTTGATTTGGGTCTCACGACGCACAAACACACACGTTATATGTCGCCATATGGAATGAATATTCCAGCTTCCATCTACATTGAGATAAATCTATATTGAATGGGTCTAGAACATCCTATCTGCAGAAATGCAGAGTTTCTGCAAATTCTAATGAAAACACGACATTTTTCGCTGGGACCCCAATCACTGTTTTAATCCTCCACTCAAGCTGAATCAGAAAAATACAGACAAGGGATGATAATGAAGACTTAAAATGAAAATGACAACACATACAAACTAAACATGAATTCGTGCAGATTTAACTCCTGTGTCTGGGTAAGCAGTGTCAATATTCTTAACTGGGAACCTCACGGGGTACAACTATTTAAGCTGCTTATTAAATAAATAACTTTTTATGAACAACATATGCATTTAAAAAACTTTCATGCGTGCATTCATTTAACAAGTACATTCATTGATTTAAAATGTCTCACATTTGTTTACAATATATGACCTATTAATTAAAATCCGTAAAGAATACTCATCAAATACTGATTGCAATCGGAACTGTCTCTTTCATTTCCTTTATCAGAAAACAATGCCAATTACGGAAAATAACAAGTCCTTTGTCTGCATGCATCGAAACAAAACAAACCCAATACGTAAGTTTGTCGTTGTATTGACATACAAACTGTATTGTAATGTGCAGAAGAAACGGACCTTATTTGTTGAATTTAGACCATTATCTTCCTTTGTTTTAAAGCTGCAAAATCTACATGCATCGAAATAATACATCGGTTTACAATTACTGGTATAATTTGAAATACCCGTTTAAATAAGTGCATACGAACAGCATTTTTCATCAGTTTAGTTCACTTGTTTGTGGCGTTGTAATAGAGATTTCGCTTCGCTAGTAAACGGTCGCGGGTGCAATCCCCAACCGTGTCATAACAAAGACTTCATAAAAAGGTTCTCGTAGTGCTCTTGCTAGAGATGTTCGGCATATAAATTGTAGTTCTAGGAATGGTCTCATCGGTGTCAGTATACTGTAACTTTGTGGAGTATCATGCCATGTGTCTATAGCGTAGTAGTCCAGATTGGTGCCCCTATAAAACTGAGTATTAAGCTCCTTGCTACAAGTAGGCACGATCTCAACATGACTGGACAATTGTTAAAAGCGACGTTATACCCCACACTTTAACATTCCAGAAAGACAGCTTTGCTTAAAAACGGTGGAAACATAATTGACAATGACTTCTAGATAGAGATGTTAACAGTTTTTTCTATGATTTTATGACTTATTTTATCATCCTGAACAATTTCTTATTTATGTAATGAAATATCACAATGTCAAGAAACTCTGACGTTTGATGACGTTGCGCACTGTGATGCGAACCACCAGCAACGATAGTGTTTCCCGTTTGAACACTTATAGCTGATACATTTTGAAAACTGCTACTTATAAAGTGTGTTGTAACCAGTTAATTATATACAATATAGGTCATAACCAATCTCAACGCTGTATGTTAAACTACATGTCAGGTGTGATTGTCAGCCATTACCTTTCTAGTGTAACATGATCGGAAAAAGACAAAACATAAGCACATTCAGTGGGGTTTGAATTTATATATATAATTGATATGTCACAGGGCTAGAAAAATGTGCAGCCAGACCGGGGCTCGAACCCGAGACCTTCGGACTACCGTTCCGATGCTCTACCGACTGAGCTAGCCGGCCGGACAATGCAACATCAATCTAACTGTTAGATATCCTAACTGTGACACACTCCCCCTACAGACTGAAATTCGTCCTCGAATTTCTATGGGTACAGAGAATCATTTGCATGTTTCTCGAAGTTTACTCAGTCACGGCCCCACGTTGGGCGCCAAATGTCACAGGGCTAGAAAAATGTGCAGTAGACCGGGGCTCGAACCCGGGACCTTCGGACTACCGTTCCGATGCTCTACCGACTGAGCTAGCGGCGGGACAATGCAACATCAATCTTCCTGTTAGATATCCTTAACCGTGACACATATAATATACTTCATAATATATTTCATTGTTAACCAATGATGGGAATACTATAGCTGCAGAAACGCAGGTAACCTAATAAATATGTGTATTCCTATCATTTAATACCAGGATATTTTTGTATTTGTTTATTCAGAGATCATGGAAGGCAATGTGTTTGTAGTTTTGGAACTACTTGATGGTTTACTGAAGCAACATCTACACATCGCACGTATGACAAATTGTCGAAACCCTTGATCAAACCCTCCGATAATGTAAGGATTAATAGCGCTGTTCATCATATACGAATCGTTGGCAAGTTGCATTCCAACGCTGAGTCTATTGTTTTTAGCAATACCACTGAGATTGACGATAAAATATGGGATGAAAACCACCCAATATCCAACAGTAATTGCAATCATCATCAACGTAATTCTGACATCAGCCTGAAAGATGTCTTTAATAGGTCTGCTTGCGGTTTTAACTTGTGCACTGCAAGCTGCCACTCCTTTGAGTTCTGATTTTAAATCAACAATTTCCATTTCGATTGATATGCCAGCTTCAGCATTAATTGCAGTATCTTTAACGTTGGTAGTACTCAAGGCATTGTCTACATTGTCATTTATAGCAGAAATACTTGCTGTCATATGACTGGTTTTCTAACATATTTGTTGATGTTCGTTTTGGAAACTAGACATTTTCTTATAATAAGACTGTACAAAACAATGAAAGTAAAACTTATAATCACAACAACCGTAAGGTCTATCATATTGAATACATGGAATATAATCTGCAAGGCACTGTCTGTGGAAGGTTGACAAACAAACCCTTGCACAGTATATGCGTATGTGTCAGTAAAATTTACACGAGTTATGTCACGTGTGACCAAAAGTGGTACAGATAGTAACAGTGCAACACCGATGGCAGTTGCAACTGCTGCTTTGACGGATATCATTGTAAATTGCCAGGCGGAATACTTACATACTTTTCTGTATCTGTCGACACAAATTATCCATAGTAGCAATACGGAAGAACAAAAGAGCCAATGATTTACAAAATGTAAAATTTTACATCCCGCGACGTCCTTACAACTGATAGAAAAACATATGAGAATTAGTTTATCTGTAAAAACAAAGCACGACACCAAGTCTATTGCACTAAGGTATGATATTAAGGCCATGGTTGTAGATGACCGTGCGTTGGAAACGTAGAACTGCAAAGTCATGATGTTCCCTATAATCCCAATACAACTTACAATGGCGTAATAAGCAATATTGGGGACGTTCTCTTTCACATATTCTCTTTTCAATTCTTCTAGAAGTTCTTCGTTGCTGTAGACTAATCCGTCGTCAGTGTCTTCCATTATCTTCGTTTAGCAAGGGATGTATGCCAATACTACAATGTAATATAACGAACTAATAAACGATTGCTACCGTTATTGACAGAGCTTTGCTGCAGTAAGAATTGTGTTTTTGCTACGGTCATACCACATACATGACACAGATGTTAATATAATTAATCTAAAGAATCTCAAATGCTAGCGGAACATTGAAATATTAAGGTCGTTAACTGATGACTACAGCTTGATAGTATATATATCACAATAAATATAAATCTTTAATTCATTCTCATCAAATTTGGAATCCAAATAGAGAAAATAGTAGCATGAACACTTGTCGTTTCTAAGTTGAATTAGTATTCATTCTATTTTACGTGAACGACACAATATTATTTGATACAATAAATACTGAAAAGATGATCCCATGGTAGCAACAAACACAAACAAGAGAGGAACGTAGCAGACTCGTTTGTTTTGAGCCTTTTCATGAGAGGTAATTTTAAGATGCAACACCTCTCACGCATCCTAGCACTGACTTAAGTTATATTATACTTTAAAGCAATACATAATGGGTTTGATGATACCAAAGGACCAATAAATAATAACACTACTGATTTGTAGTCGGAGCGACATGTTACGGCCGCCACAGAGCACTAAACAAACGCTAGTGTGAATGTCAATAAATACTGAAAAGATTATTCCTTGGAAGCAACAAACACAAACAAGAGAGGAAAGTATTAGGCTTTATTGGAGTCTGTACATGAGAGGTAGTTTTAAGATGCAACATCTCTCACAAGTCTACGTATGGCCAACTACAGCATGCTCAGCTATATTTACACTATGGGCACGCAGCTTCGATTTGATACTACATTAATATAATGTCTAATACAAAAGTAACAGGTGCGCGGTAATGTGCATCATTGGATAAACATGTCTTAAATAAGTACGTGGGGAATTTATGATAGGCCGTGTCAGCTGCAGGATCGCTAGACGTATTTCGTCACTTCTCTTGAACACAGTGTAACATTAGACATATTACAAATTTAATAATACATGTTTACTACATCTTAGTTCTGTCTGTGGTGTTGCGTAATATTTACAACAACCGCCTGTTATTTGACGTCGATCAAATCACCTTAAAAAAAAGAAAAAAAAAGAAAAAAATTTGATTACTAGTAACAGTATTAGTAACCATTTTTTATTTAAATGTTCAACAAGTAACTAATTGACGTACCTTTTAAATTCTGAAAGAAGTCGAACCCACCGCTAAGGGTACTGTTCTTATATGTGACGTGGGTACGTATTTGCTTATTAGTTTCCTCTTATCAAACTAACACTAACATAAGGACGAATGTTATTTACTGCAATCGCCTGTAGTGATTGATTGATTACGCTCTCGTTTTTTTCTTAAAGCTTAGCTCTGTTCACCGGCGCAAATATAAGAAAGTTCATCAATGCTTTCGGCCAGGTTTAAATTACTCAGATATCGTGACACATCTTTAACAAACACTTATTAAACTCGTTAAGTGAATTAATTTTCCTTTTGACTAATAGCTATTCATCTTCGTTTAGTTTCCTTAAATTCTTCGCGCCTCATATATGCGACTGGCGCCTATGTCCCATGTCATGCATGTAGACGACAACATGCAATAGATTATATTTGGGACAAAGATATGAATATGTCAATCGAGACCAAAATAACGGGTTATGTAACACTCTTGCTATGTAGGTTATGTATTCTCTGTCATCTGATGCCGGAGATATAAGGATTTTGTGTTAACTAACCAGGACTCTCCCGTGTTATTGGACTGACAATAGAGTAACACTGAGCTTTGCTGTACCCTAGGACCTGGCTTAATGTTTTGTGTGTGTGATGTCATATACCTTAACTGTTATGTAACCTTGTTTTACTGTAGGCACCTGTTTGAAAGATAAGAATATATGTACCACAGTATATACATGGAATATATATGTACATTTGTACGATACAACTCATGACTCGTTTGAGTCTAAACTAGGAAATACAACTCCGGTGATTCCCCATAATTTGATCGCTGCATATAAGTTTTCAAAAGTGTCTCTTACTTGCATTACTACGCCATAGCTTTTTTATTCTGTGAGCCCCTGAATCACATCCGTACTAACCATAGTCAGAAAAATACTTGAATGTTCAAGAAATTATTAATTAGCATTCATTGTCTTAGATTATAAAGACCTCGGTAATCCGTCTTTTCAATACCAATCATTGAATCCGCACCAGGTATTTTACTAGTGTATGTCTCACCAGTACAGCACGCATAATATTCACCATTATTCTCACCCACATATGAAATCTATAACTAGTATTAGCACGTTCATGTGCATGACTTTTGTGCAGGGTAAGAGTACGGTTTGGTGCAACTTAGAACCTGGCCTTGAATTCACCAACCTTTGTTGAAAATATTCTTAGACTTAAGCCCAAGTATGCAAATTTCAGTCACACATATTTCTATAAGTTTAAAGGATAAACATTCATAACAAGCTGCTATATATATTAATATGATAAATACCAATAAATAGCAAGCTTCATACAATTGTTTATCTTTAAAGGTCATGGGACTATTTGAGAACGAAATTTGAGTACTTGAGCTCAAGTCTAAGAATAGTCTGAAGAATGTTTGGTGAATTCCAGTACTGGTTTAAACCTCCAGCGGTGTTTATTTGCCACTGCCCGTTCAAAGGATGTAGCCCTATAGTCAAACAGTTAGTGTTTGTGATGTCACGTGGCTTTTTATTAACTTTTCAATTGCTGTTGTAATGCATGTTTCTGGTTGATTGCTCTCTTGTATACAACATGTAGCAGGTATAATTCATACGTTACGTACACGGCAGCCGTTAATATATATACTCCCAATTTGGAATTAGTGCAAGTTGTTCTGCTGTAACAATTGTGAATGTAACCGGAATTAAAATGATGAAATATTTCCCGGTTAAATAATATTGAAATATACAATGCAATAATAATAATAATGTAATTGTTGAAACATATTGTCGGAGATTAGCAATACTAATAATAATGCAAAGAATGCTATTTATGTCTATAACATTCAATTCAATGGGTTATGTTTGTGCTGACATGCATGCTTTACTGATGTCAAATGCATCTCTTGGTAACTGGACGAGTATACACCAGCTGGGACGACGACAACCTTCATCGAATTGGAATAGACAATTGCCACGGCTGCTTGAAGCAACATAACGGTTGCGGATGAATGCTGCGTTTCTGATATATAGAGAATATCATGTTAGTGCCTGATCTCATCCAGTTTATCAGATAAGGTTAAGAAAAGAATGAAGCCCGAGGCTGAGCCGAGGGTTTTATTTTTTTCGTGCCGAACCAGATAAACTGGATCAGACCAGGCACTAACATGATATTCGATTTATCATGTTGGTCGTTTAAAATCATTTAATTTATCTTTTTCCCATTTTGTTTCCGTTCAAAAATACCCAAACGTCATCAAATATACCATGACGTCATCAAAAGAGGTGCACCGGACGGGATAGGAAAGTAATTGCCGAGATAACATGTTATCTCAGGCACCCTGTTTCTCGGCAGAATTATACAGATCGTCATGATAAAAATAATATTTGTTACTCTACAACATATTTTCATATGCCCATACTCGGTATTGCAGTTATTCATATCATTTGTAAAATATATGCATGGCTCATGGTTTAAACACAAATCAGTGTTGAACACATAAGGCACTCAAAAGCTCAAAAGCAATGCATTTACAAAATCATTATTATATTAAAAAGCAGCATAAATACTATTTGTGCTGAACATTAATATGATTCATCCGAGACATTTGAAATTTTAAATATTTGGGAAGTAACAGTAGTATAGCAAGTTTCACAAAATTAGCCAAGGACGTTGTTGGCACCAATAGCTTTAATAGGTTTTTAATTTTAAAAAAGTTGCTCTTCTCTGGCCAAACAGATCATTTAACTTAAATCATTTGTAAATTTAGAAATATTGAAATGTACAATCACTCAAATTTGATCTGCACACGACTAATACGAAAATGCAATAAACAAACAAATGAGATGAACCCAGTATTACTGCGGCGGGGAGCAAACTCCCGCTGCAACGTTTACATAATGGTATACCCAAAATTAAAGGCTGCCAGAATTCTGAGCTACATGTAAATAGAGCACAAGAGGCAGCCGAAAAACGTTCAAATAATATGCCTCCGCGTTGATAAATAGTGCCACCGGGTTTGCATGAACTGAATGTAATCATAAGGACTGACTTAAACTAAGACGACCTATGTATGTATTAAGAAAGAACAATATTCCAAATGACAATATATCAATTGTGTCAACAGAATTTGCCTTGACCTAATAAAAAAGTTGCTCATATTGGTGAAAAACGTACTGGTTACGGCAATGTTTGATTTGATTTTACTTCAGATATAACATGAAAACAACATGATTATTGCCTTATTATTTATAAGTGTCTATAGCAACGACTCTTTCGAAAGTTTCTTAGTGATTCACGATGCCAGTGAATTATTATTATTGATAAGACGAAAAGAAGAAACATGTTTAGACACACACCACTGGATTGTTATTGCGTTGGAATATAGCATATATAGAAATATTGTTATCGTTATATCTCCTGTATTTAAGATCGGATTCAATCAAAATGTTCATAGATTGTAGCGCTCATGGTCTAGTTGTGAAAGAACGTCAAAACGTGTCTCTAAAACGCTTTTTTCACTGATTGCATCTTTTTATTTTGTTTTACTATAAAATAAATCGGTGTCATTATCTCAGTCAACGCTGATAGCTTTTATGTCGTGACGTCATCCAAAATGGCCTCAAGTGACACCATTCAAGAATCTTGTAATCGCTATTTCTCCTTCATTAATGATCGTTTTTTGATACAACTTTCGAGGTTATAGACACCAAAATCTAGTTGTGCAAGAATAACAAATGTTGTCGCGTCGTCATCAAGGGTCATCACCTTAGACAACTCAGACAGTTGTGACGCATGACGTCATTAAGAAGGGAAAGCCCGTTTGGTCAGGTTCAGACCTACCTTTGTAAAGCTCTGTACTTGTTTAGGTAGTTTGCTATTAAAAGACATGATCAGTTTCAAATATCTATACATCTATTTGACTTATAATAACCAAATGTGCATAGCTTCAAAATCTCTGACAAGAAAAAACAAAATTGTTCACATATATACCGAAAAAACTCTTCTTGGTATTAAATACAATTTAAAAAAAGTATGATAATGTACCTTTGGAAACGGCCGAGCACGACACATACGAAATATTGCAGTCTCGGTTTGATTGAGACTGTTCATGAGCGGTTAAGTTCTTTCTTGGTACTAAATATAATTTAAGGTCATTTACACAAACCCTGCCGCATTCAACACGTTCAGTTCTTTGATTAGTGATACATTTTCTGACTCCAAAATATCAAATGATAATTTGGATTTGAATTGGCAAGTTACTTTTAGAAGGAAAAAACAAACTTTAGTTAAATATATTTTCAATACCACATATTCCTTACAAATGAATGACCGAAATTTAAAAGTGTGATAAAGCAGGTGGTATCTGTATCATATGGTTCCTTTTCTCCCATTTCTGCTCATGTAAGATAGGCATTTACCTCATGTGGGATTATAAGAATCCACCATGAGTATCCATGTGAGATAGGTAAATGTAACCACGGACGAGGCTCTGCCGAGTTCCTGGTTGCAATTCTGATCCCGAGGGTGAGATTTACCTATCTCACATGGATAAACTCATGTTGGATTATTATTCCTTCATAACAATGACATATTGTGCATCGACGTCACCAATAACTAACAATTTAATGTTTTTTGACACAATGACGTCATGCATCTTTTCACGTTATAAACGTCATTATTGTTGCGCGTGAATTTTATCTCGACCCTAGGGTGAGATGGAAATATCTAGCCGCGGTAAAATGACGGATTTCCTTGTCCGGTATGCAAGAAAACTCTATCTTACACGACATGTGACTTACGATGTCATGACGTTACGTCGACATCGCCTGATTCTAGCGTTAGATCAGCCATTGATTTCATGCCGGTAATAAACACATAATGGGAGAAAAATAATCCATCATGAGTGATCCAAGTGAGATAGGGAAATATCACCCTCGAGATCAGAATTGCAACCAGGGACGAGGCTCTTGCAACCAGGTTCTCGGTAGAGCCTCGTCCCTGGTTGCAATTCTAACCCCTCGGGTGATATTTCTCTATCTTACATGGATACTCATGATGGATTCTTATAATCTCATGATGTTGTGAAATGTATACAAGTTGGAATACGTTTAATTCCTAAAGTTACAGAATTTATTATGCATGACTTTTTTCCACTTAAAGTTGGTCAGATTTACGGGTTGATTTAGAACCTTAAAAGTAGATATAAAAATCGGAAAGGAAATGTAGCATTGCAGGACCACCTTAAGACTTTTATCTATGGACATATCCTATACTATATAAACATTGGGGACTGATCTAACAACTATAAATTGTGTATGCACAGATGTTAAGTGTGTTAGACAGGAGAGAAAACAATATGATATGACGTGTTATTTATTAAATTATTAGCAAATTGTATTAAAAAAAAATACATGAACGGCCATATCAAAATGTTTCTCATCAATACAAAACACACACACAAAAATCACATACGTTTAGAGAATTTCTCAAATTGGCATATGCTAGAGGTAAAATGTAATTATTAATCACTTACGTTATGGAGTATATACACTGTTACCACTATGCATTGATCATTAAATAAAATAATCAGTAATTGAGTTGGATGCAAAATTATTGAAACACCATCATACAGTTTATTTTCCAATTAAAAGGACAAGAGAGTGTGAAACATCGTGTAATGAGATAATAAGGTAACACTATATTGATTTAAAACATATGCATATGTTCATCTATGTTCATATAATGATGCCTTCCTGGACCTCACACATTCATGGCGAGGCAGTAAACGGCTTTCGTCCACTAATGTTTTATATAAGTTCATGAAGTTGTATGACTTGTTTTCTGAAATGTTCATGTTTGTATCACTATATCACGGAGGTAGGTATGCTTTTCTATTTCTTGGTAATCTGCCTTGATATGAACATGCTGGCATGCTGTTCCGTTTGGAAATGTTTAAACTTCAAATACGGCCCAAAACAATTATTCATGGATGCCTTATTTGACACCAGGGACAAACGGGGTCGCTCCACTGATTACCAGCCGAGTATATGCAATACCTTTTCATCACGTGTTCCTGCCTTACTTCCATTTAGCGATGGCAAATCTTATATTAACGGATATTTCGACATTATATCTTGTTTAAACACATTTTTCTCACTGAAAAAATGCAATAACCTGTTTAAAATTGCATATGTGATGTTTTAATTCTACAATATGCAAACATGTTAAACCAAAATTAAGGTTTTATTTCATACCCCAGCCAACCCCGTTTTCGCTTCTTGAAACTTTCATTGCGCATTCAGTATTGATAAGTTTCGATCAAGTGATTGAGTTTATTGATCAGTTTTAGTCTAGACAATCATCGTAATTACAACTGAGAAAACAGTTTATTGCAAATGGTACCATTTATATAATATGAAAATCAATGAACCGACAATTAAACTGCTGTTTTAGTGGCTGCTAATATATCTTCTCACAAGCGATAATGTTTGAAATGTAATCATTGTCACTGTCAATAAGTTGCATTGTATGGCATCGACATGGGAATTTTAAAAATACTTCAATGCGAAGACAACGTGAGAGTAACTGATGTTTTATAGTTTTATATGACATACAATGTGATCGGTGAGAAAGTATAACGTACATGTAGATCTAGAATGAATGAATGGTGTTTTACGGCACGTCGACACATAAATAGGTCATATTGTGCGCAAAAACTGACGAAAGATGAAGAAATGATGGATTAATTAAAAATTAATGTAAATATATCAAGATAAAACTATTAAAAAATAAGGGATGATATGGTAGTAGTATAAACTATATCTGTAAATCAACAAATGCCCGAAAACGGGTATCTAAAAAAGTAATTATATACAAGAACGTATTATAATGATTTATATAGTCTGACTTCCTTAAGGAAATCTAAAACTAGACTAAAATCTATAGTATTAAATAACTCGGTCATAGTATTAACATGTTAGTACCTTTGACGCATAGGATCAAAGTCTACACATTCCAGCAATATGTGTTTGACCGTTAACGGTGCAAAGCAGGGTATACATTCTGGTAATTGCTCACCTTGTAATAAATATGAATGAGTATAACGTGTATGCCCTATTCTGCACCGGGCTAGGACAACTTCCTCTCGACGAATGGGTCTACTAGAAGAACGCCATTCTCCGAGTAACGGTTTAATTGAATGAAGTTTATTGTTAACTGACAAATCCCAAGCGGTTTGCCAAGAGTTACGAATATATGAGTTAATACAACTTTTAAAATCAGTATAAGGTAATTTGGTATTAGATATATGTAAATATAATGCTGCCTTAGCAGCACTATCAGCTATATCATTACCACGTATTCCTACATGGCTTGGAAGCCAGCAGAAAATAATAATATTATCAATTATAAGAGCATTGTACTTTTATAAAAGTTGAAGCACAACTGGGTTATCATGTTTCATATAACCCAGTGCTTGAAGAGATGAAAGGGGATAAGAAAATATTACAAAATGGTCATCATCAGATTCCTGAATATAATTTAAGGCAAGTTCAATTCCCTTAAGTTCAGCTGAAAATATAGAGGCCTTGTCAGGCAGGCGGCTCTTTATGCTTTGTTTGTGAATAACAGCTGCTGCAGCTACCTTATCTCCATCTTTAGAGCCATCTGTGTAGATATGTTGAAAGTCACAGTATTTCGATTTAATTTCATTAAATTTGCTTTGAAAGACAGTAGGGTCTGTACTGGATTTGTTATTATTACAAAGATCAAAAATAATTGTTGGAGTTTCCAAAGTCCACGGTGGAATTTGTGGTACTTTGTACTTGGCAATCAAATTTAGGTCTATTTCAGTGTCTCTTAGTTTTGGTTTAATACGAAGACCAAATGGTCGAATGCCCTTCGGTTTTCGATCAAAAAGAGGTTCACAACTAGGATTAAAAACATTATCGAAAGTTGGGTTTAAAAGGTTAGACTTTAATTTAATGGCGTATTGAAGAGCTAATTTGTCTCGTCTATGAGACAGTGATGGTTCATTGGCTTCAACATATAGACTTTCGGCTGGTGATGTACGAAAGGCACCTAAGGCGAGTCGTAATCCTTGATTATGTATAGGGTCGAGCATCTGCAATGCGACTTGCGAGTTGATCCATATACTATTGAGCCGTAGTCCAGCCTGGATCTGATAAGAGATCTGTAAAGTCGCAAGAGGACTTTTCGATCTGCTCCCCAATTAGTGTTTGCAACAACTTTAAGTAAGTTAAGAGCTTTAAGGCTTTTGGCCTTCAAGTATTTAAGGTGTGGTATAAACGTTAATTTACGGTCGAAAATAAGACCAAGAACATGGGTTACAATTAAAGTGTTGAAAAGGAATTAACGCTTATTCCGCATCGTACTAAAGGTTAATTTTTTATGTATTCTTTAATTATTTATTTTACATTTATATTTTCTGGACGTGTAATAGAGATATATACTGAAAAAGAGATCACTTGGAAGCAATAAACATAAAGAAGAGAGAAAAGTAGCAGACTCGGTTTTATTGAATCTGTTCATGAGATGTAATATAAGGTGCAACACCTCTCACGCCCACTAGCACCTGATTTAATCGGTATTATAAAATTAGGATCGATGATCGCAAAAGGACCACTTAGTAATAACACTACTGATTTGTAGTTGGACGATCTGGACGCCACACAGCACTAAACAAATGCAAGTGTGGATGTCAATAAATATTGAAAAGGAGATTTCTTTGAAACAACAAACACAAACAAGAGAGAAAAGTAGCCATGACTGAAATGTCATAAACACTTCCATTATAATTAAGAAAAACCGAGTAACTGATAACTGTGTTTGTACAAAGTAAAATTATAAGACCCATTTATTTGATATGTTCATAGCGAGATAACGATTTATCAATATGTTTAAATTGCGTTGATTGTGTATTTGTAGTGCAAACGAGTTGCAGCCGCAAACTAGTTCTCACGTCATTCAACCAACAGCAATAGCACAGCACTTAATTGGTTTATTGACAACTTTGCATCGTGTGGATTTTATTTAATACATTTAATAGCCTTGTGTCAAGTTATTTTATATAAATAATGTATAGGAAGTTAACAATTAACAGTGTGTTTTATTTATAATTCCTAAATTTCACTGGAATTACTGGGTATATTTTCCAAAGTCCCACATAAGTCTAGCCTTTAGATTTCCCGCGTTCTTCGAACGGTCATTAACATTTCAATATTTTTAATAACAAACGTACAACATTAGTTATGTTTTCTGAAACGAACAAGTGAATAGTCGCGCGGTAATGTGACTGCTCGTTTATAAGTTTAATTTTTTTCACTAGACAAATGGTTTGGATCTTCCTTTAAATTTTATCTCTTTCAATTTTAGTAATGTAAATGGCGATAAAAGCAACTTGAGTAAACGACATCAGACAATATATGTTAATTAACAATGGGGTAATAATCCATTTAGAAAAAAAAGTATCATAAGTTCAAGATCAAGAGGTCTCGGTAAATTATTAAACACTTTGCAAAACGCTACACAGTCCCTATTTTAACTGGTAATAACTCATGAATATGCATGAGTCACGTGTGAAGTAGTTACAAATCGACAAATACCCCTAATGTCGGTATATAAGCAGAAATCGATGCGTAAAATTTCACATTTTTATTTAGCCTCCGTACAGGTTACATCAATAAATATATATGATAAACAAAATAGTTGCCTAGAACGGGATTTGAACCACGGCCTTGTACTTGTAGGTTTTGAAGGATGTACGCTGAACCACTAGACCACGGCTATTTATTGGTATGATGTAGCATTTTTAACACTAAATAGACATTACTTAATAACAAGTGCGCGCACACAAACTCGCCAATCGCTAAAAAACAAGTCGAGACATGGTTGTTTTGAGGCGAAGTATTCGTTTCATATTAATAAAATACAGTACTACACCAGGCAATGTTAATTTACACGTGCGACAAGATGGACTACATATTTATTGATCCATTTTCCTAGAACCGCTTTAAACCCCCAGTGGCCTTTGTTGCCACTGACCGTTCCAAGGCGGTAGCCCTATTGCATTTTTTATTACTTTTGCCTTCTCGTTTATCTGTTTGCGTGTTTGATTTTGTGTTTTGTGGTTGACTGTCGTCCTTGAATGCTGCTTTCCCTGTCCGATATATGTATCATTCTGCAAGTTACACATAAAGACACGCTTACAAAGAAGAAATCGATTGATATAGAGTCTCTGTAGCTTTAAGTTCACATGCGATAATTAAATTCGTGGTCCAACCTTAGATATCACTTGCGAAATAAATCCTGTAGTTCAAATCATTAGTTCATTATATTTTTAAATAATACTTTAAATAATACTTTTATTATATATCTCAAGAGAAATTTATTATTAAACGAGTTACTTGAATAAACGTGTAAATACTAACATGAGATGAAACAATAACGTAATAAAAGAAACATTTTGGTTATAGTTTTTTCTCGCCTTTTCGAAGAAAAAAAGAGACATATGTGTTGCTTTTCCGGCGGCGATGGCGAAGGCTTCAACATTCAAGTTTTGCGTTTATTTCATTTTCTCACAAACTGTATGCACTAGACATTTCGAACTTTGCTTACAGTTGTATCATGGGTGGTACATCACAATGTGACAAAGCTAATGAGGAAGTAACCTTGACCCTCCAAGCAAAGGGCAGAAAACTCAATAATATTTACGTTCAACTTTTGCGTTTACGTCACATTTTCACAAACTGTATGCACTAGACCTTTCAATGTTTGCTTATATTTGTATCTTGGGTGATACATCGAAACTTGATAAAGCAAACGTGGAAATGACCTTGACCCTCTAAGCAAAGGCTGATAACTTAATATTGTTTACGTTCAACTTTTGTGTTGAGGTCAATTTCTCGCAAACTGTATGCACTAAACCCTTCAAACTTTGCTTATAGTTGTATCTTAGGTGGTACATTGAAACGTGACTAAGCAGATATGAATGTGACCTTGCCTCTCTACGCTACGGGCAGATAACCTTATAATTCTTACCTTCAACTTTTATGTTTAGGTCACTCTTTCACCTGAGACCTTTCAAACTTTGCTTATAGTTGTATCTTGAGTGGTACATTGCAGCGTGACAAAGCAAATGTGAATGTAACCTTGACCTTAGAAGCAAGGGGCAGATAACCTCATAATAGTTAGATTAATAATTTGTACCTTCAACATTTGCGTTGAGGACACTTTCTCACAAACTTTATGCATTAGACGTTTCAAAATTCGCTTATAGTTGTTTCTGTGGTAGTACATCACATTGGGTCAAAAAGCAAATGTGGATGTGACTTTCATCATCCAAGCAATACGCAGATAACTTTAATTGTTACATTTACAACACTTTCTCATGAACTATAATTATGCACTAGATGCTTTAAACCTAGTTTATAGCATAATCTTTTCAAGACGTAAATATACTATTTTGTTTTGACATAGTTGTGTCTTGATCTTGACCTACTTTTGTGTTGTTGCTTTTTTATAGAGTGGCATTGTGTGTTTAAACAAATGCACTTAAATGTCATCTCAGCAAACTGTAAACTCCATTGTCTTTAGTTATGAAAATATTTACAAGCTTTCATTTAAACATCATTTATCTTTTATTTTTAAGTCTCACCCCCGTTAGGTGAGACATATGAATCCGCGGAGTTCTTGTTTTTAAATTATAAACCTCTCAAAATTCGCTAAGGATCACTTTTTTGATGTCTAAATTTCTTATTTAGGGCAGTGTATGGTCATGTGATCTCATGATTTGATTCAAATTGTGAAATTTTTGAAGTATCAATGGAATTAATATCGTTATTGTGAAATAATTTCTAATAAAATTATATGGAAGAACAAAAGTGATCCTTAGTATATGATACGAAAGTTTTGCTATTTTTTGACATTTGCCATATGGAATCAGTTCTCAGTTTAAAGGAAAACAATAACAAGATGCTAAATGGAATACGAATATGAATATCCAAAATGTTAACTGGTCCCTTTGGATCATCGAGCCCAATATAGGATACTTGAAAATGTTGCTTCTTACATTACTTTACATAAACAAACTTAATAAAAACGAGAGTCTGCTACTACATGTACATAAGGATTTTCCTTTATATGTATTAGTATCCACTTTGAGAAATTAAAATATTTGATTGAGTATCGCGCTGTTTTTGTTTGTTTTACTGTCCGTATATGAATGTCCTATAGCCGCTTGCCTCTTCTAATTTTGTGTCTTTATTTTCTCCTTGATGCGAACCATATTCTTTGTCCTATGATGAATTTCATGTTTTATTAATTCATGATTGTATAACACACACGTCATAACATATATACAGAGATACTCGTATACTTTTATCGGTGTTTAATTTTGCCTTTGTATGTTGCATATGTTGATGGAGAATTGCAGAATTTATCGCGAAGATTTTATACAATTGAAGCGTCGTGTGTTACATATATAGAGATATCAATGTCAATTTTTGTTTCAATGCTTTATTAATTGCGGTCACCGGCCCGTAACACGATAACATGCCAGTTTCTATACTACTTATAAATAATTGATAATATAACTTGCTACTTTTTTAATCAACCCCAAATAAAACAACTGTAGATCAGGTAATCAATATCTTTCAAATCCAACACCTTGGACGCATTGAGACCCCACATCTAATCACTATTCAAAAATGTTTTTTTAGGAGAGCGCAACTATTTTATTTTTTCTACTTTCGGCGAAGTTCAAAATCATACGGCCCAAAACGGCATCAACCCCGGGTCTAGTCTCGTCTGTTAAACAAAATCAGAGGAACAGGACAATAATCCTCGTCATTACTATACATATCACACTCGATCATGGAATATATTATTTTTTCTGCATTTTGATTTTACGTTTCAAATTAAAAAGCTTTTGTTGATATGATCAAGTTCTTCTAGATATTAATCCATTTCCGATAGTAATCGTTTTCGCTTGATATAATATCTAGAAAATGAGAACGAATCACATCATTTTCTACTTGACCCTGTTTGCATGCCAACAATGCTTTCCTATATTTGCCTTTCAACTCCTCAAGTTGTTCATATATCTCTTCTGCAAATGTTTGTTTCATATATAATAGGCAATATATTATATTTAATTTTAATTATTATTTTTGCTGCAGCTATTATTTATATGCTAATGTATCCCAACCATTGTCTAATATGTACCTTTTGTCATCCTATGCGGACACGCTTTTTTATTAATTTCATAGCTGCTTAGCTTGTGCTTGTTAGATCTGATAACTTTCATTTTATGATGAGCTTCTGTTGCTGTGAATAAAATATTTTTGTAGTTATCATGTGTTATTTGCTTTTTTAACACCTAGCATTTCTTTGTCCCAGTATTATCAGCCAAAATATAGGAGTATGACTTACTCCTCAATCCAACAAACTCTACGATCACCGCACCACAGGCTTCGTCTTTCATTTTACCAATAACCTTTTTGTTATCGTTGAAGTAAAACTCGCTTTTTGGATCATAATCTCTGATATCAAAACGTTTCCTGTATTTGTAAAGATCAGCATACACATCTTTTGTTCTAATTTCATAACACAGAGAATCAGTGTCAGTAAACAACAACTTAACTTTTTCATTGTATTTGTTTTTAGCATACTTGTATTGGAAATCATACATCAAGTATTTTGCTAAGTCTAGAATACACATACCAACATAACAAGGGCGATTTAAGACAAGTCTTTCTTTTACCCTATTGATTGCAAACACGTTTTCACTAACCATCTTACAAGAAATAAACGATAGTCTTGCCGGATATTTCAAAAGGACTTCCTCGTCATGCGTCAACTTAACATTAACTCTCTTTCTCAAGTTTTCCATTGTTTTAACAAAAACAGAATTATTCATAAGGTTGAAGAAATGTTTTTCGAAAGCGTTTTTCCCTGCTGTCCTTTTTGTAGTATTGAAGTCGATAGACACATTCAACCATTGAGACTCATCAAAATGAAGTATCCTGTGTATCTTTTTCACTTTCAAACCCAAACTTTCATACAACTCTAAATTTCTATAATGTGTAACATAGTTTTCCTTATCTTTCAATGTAGTAACAAGTTTCCTTATTTTACTTTTCCCAAATCAAACTTACTCTTCAAGTTCTTGCAGTAGTCCGACAGCCACTCATCTTTTATATTTGAACTTTCCGGAGCAAGAGGATAATCATTATGCAAGTCATGTAACTCTTCTGGATATTCAAGATCACACTCAACAATATAGTTTGATTTCCCTTTTTGAAATTTATCAACACATTTAAAATTACCAGTTGGTAGCGGTTGGCATATCGCCCACCCGTACAAGTTGTTAGCATCAAGATACATTATATACTTGCTCCGTTTACAACTATCATAGTTTTCCATATACTTATTATTAGCTTTTTTCTACAAACAAATGTTGATCAATATCTGTATTCAAGTCAAATGTAATCCCAGTCATTTTCAAACAGCAATCCCAAGCTAAACCTAGACTACTGAAGTAATGACAAGGATCTTATGTGTAATACCCAAACACATTTTTCTAAAGTTCTCAAAAACATCAGTTAGAAGCAAAACATCGCTTTTCAAATACAGTTCAATATATTCTCCCATGTTTTTGATCTTGAATGTCTTCCATATTTCTTTAGCATGCTCGTAATCTTTTCGGGCAAAAGTTTTTCCTTGAAACATTCAAAGCTATCCATATAATCATATGGGTAAACTCCTTTTCTTTTCAACAGTTCTAACTTTTCATCAGGGTATTATTGAGAGATGTATTTAAACAACGGAATGTGTAGCAATATTGTTATCATTAATGTTAGAGGTTAAAGTAATAGTAGTAGAAGCAGTAGTAGTATGGTAATTTATATATAAGAATTGGCATTTCGATTCTAATCCGATCATACTGTGTAAACTCCCTAAATAATCAGAACGAAATAGAGTCGGTACACACCAATTCAACACTTCTGTTAAATACATACCATCATTTCAAACGTTAATATATTGTATTGCCCTTGGCAGGCTGATTAATGTCTGAACTAATATGACACTATGAACTGCTGAAATTGAACACACGGTATTTGCAAAGGACAAACTGTAGGAAAAGAATATCATAAACATCACACTTTTTTTCGATCCCTTTCCTTCTTTTAGGAATAAAACGAAGTATAAAAGTCGAACAGGAAATCCTGCTTTCACAGAATCCAGTAAACCTAAAAACAAACAAAACGACAAACATGAATGGCAATGTTAATAAGGAATAATGTGACGTCACAAACACAAAAAGGGTTGACAATAGGGTTGCCGCCTTGGAACGGTCAATGGCAAAAAAGGCCGTCCGTGGCTTAAACCAGGTTATATGGTGCATCGAACCTCACACTTAACCTACTGTCATCCCAATAAAACGGGACAGTATAAATAAAGAACACCATGCCGTCAACTAATCGTTAACCAACAAGGCAGCATTAATAGCCAATACAAGTAAAACACAAAGATGCTTACGTATATATAGATATAAAAATAGATATAGAAAGCCACAAAGAAGGTACTCAATGACTTGGCAGAAGCCACAACAAGGAGAGAATAAGCCATTGAGGGAACAACAAGAAAATATAGACATAAAAAAAACAACAGCATTCAAGGACGACAGTCAACCACAAACATACACAGAAACAACAAACGTCACCGTCCTTTTGGGCTTTAGGTATACGTCATCATAGGGTTCACAGCCTGTCCGGTCATCGCGCACTTAAAGAGTAAAGTATAGTGGAGATCTGTAAATGGGTCCACCATCAAGCATGCAGTGGGTTGCAAAATCATAGGGTCTTAACCCTTTATTGAAAAAACTTTTAACAAGTTTAACAAAGATATAAGTGATCATGACCAAGGATCTTACGAAGTTTGTAAATCACATTACCATAGAAATCCGCTTGTGATAGTCCTTGTCGCAGAGAAATTCTTAAATTACTTTTATATTTAGAAAGAAGATCAGGGTTACGATAATACGATAGCCTTGATGGAGTAGCTGTTTAGTTATATAAATATTACGAATATTTAAGTCCTCAACTCGAGTACAAGCTTTAGAAAAACGAATAAGTTGAGACACATATATCCCATAAGACGTTGCTCGGGGAACAGCCCATCTAAATGCGGATAATAGACAATATCAAAATTAAAATCATATTTTTTGTCATAGAGCTTGCAAATTGTTTCACCATTTTCAGATATAAAACGAGAAAAGAAGCGTTAGTATCAGACATATTAGCTTTGTTAAGTTGAAGTTGTATATTATAAACCATAGTAGAAAAGAGTGGGTTGTCAATGTCCAACATATACAGATACCGAGAGCTGGCAATAAAGGCTTCAATAACATCTGTATGTGTATCTTGTGAAAGACTCAACACGAAATCTCTTTCATAGCAATGTAAATACAAATCTGCGACAATGCTTGCATAGTTCGTACCCATAGGGATACCAACAATTTGTCTAATAGGCGATTCACAAGCCTCTTGGCAAAATGATATATAGGGTCCTATAGAAACCACAGCTTCCGAACGCAATGGCATCGTAGGTCCGCACTGTACTGCAAACAAGGACTTGAAACTATAATGAAAGAGACAAAAAACAACAGAAAGGGTGGTGAAGACAGGGTTACCGACTTTGAACGATCAGAAGGCAATAAGGCCTACTGGTTAAGTAGTCCACCACATAGTGTAATTGTCCAAACTGCTGTAATAAAACAGGCTTTAATATTTTTACTGGCAAATATGTAGTAGTTTCCCTAGCAAAATATTTTGAATGAGGGCAGTAAGCTTTTCTTTGATAAGGTTGTGTGGTAAAGTTGTATATAATCCAGAAATATTAGTACTTATAGATGAAGCTTGACGTTTATTGCAAATTGAATGAAAGAACGTCGCCTGAATGTGTAATAGACTAAAATAAATTAATCCAGAGTTTTCATAAGCTTTAGCACAATATTGTTTCATGTGATCTTTCACGGCAGTAAGACAAGATGTTAAAATTTTGGAGATTTTTGTAGTGGTGCAAGAACTAGAATTGGCAATAAAACGGGATTTATATGGTTGTTTGTGTAATTTTGGTATCCAATACATCGTTGGAAGTCTGTTTTGCTTTTCGTCTATTCCAGCCTTGAAAATCTTGCACTGGTAGAAACAAGATTATCTTCAGTAGATTGCACTGCTGTATGCAAATTAGGCCTCTCAAGTTCCTCAGATAATACATTGACGTATGGGAGGGCGTCAAACAATAATTATATTATTAGCTGCTTTATCAGCAGGAACTAAAACAAACTTACTTTGAAATTCCGTTATTCCCGATTTTAGATTACGAAAACAAAACTTAGGTCTAGGGGGAAGTAGGGAGAGGTTAGACGATAGTAGTTAATACGGGTATCTATGGTGTAAAAAACCAAGTAGAAAGGGAGTCAGCATGTTCTCTACGACACCATTTAATACTAAAATCCTGCATAGGATTGGGCGATCTGACCACGGCATGCATTAATATCAATAACAGAAGGCAATCTAAACACGTTTTGCATCACTAATGAGAAATACAGTAACTATATGTGTAAACCAATGATGAGTTATCCCTCGATCATGTCGATACTCATGTTATAATATTTGAAACCGTGCAGAAGTATAATTAGTCAAACAAAAGCCGATATAAAAGCCGAACAGGACATGCACCATCTAAAGGTACTGCATGTGATCTGGACGCGTTATGGGTGCCAATCAAAATAAGAATACAACCATCATAATGTGTTTTAGATTCATATGCATTGTTCTTAATCACTATACACTGACCTATTATTACTACCATTTAATTAGTGTTAATGAAGTTGATCTGGAAAACTAGACGACTCAGATTGTTGTGTTGTTTAAATCATTAATAGTAATGCATATGATGCTTTAAAGGCGCTTATGAACTCTTGTATATGTACAACCGATGGCAGTATAATCCTTATTTAAATTAATATTGATGATTATAATGAAGCATATTATGAATGTTATTATTTGAATTTGTATTGTCAACAGTCACCCTTTTAGATAACCTCCAGTTAAAACGCATCGAAGAAATGTCGGAACTTATGATATTAAATAAAACAATATAATTACATATTTCTGTCTTGGTGTTTAGGTATTGTCTCCGCCACTAGCCTTTTGGCGCTACTATTGCTTCCAATCGCAATATGAATTATATTGCTCGAACATTTTAATTCTTTATGAACATGTTTGCTCTTGGATATTCCAACATAACACATACAATTATGTAATACTATTATCATATTGAAAATTTGAAATTAAGTGTAAGCGAAAAAGTAACTCTTGAGAAACTGTAGCTTTCTAATGATTCTATTTGAATAGCTAATTGTTTGTTTTCCCTTTCCATATTTGTCTTTAATATTTTGCAAAAAAGCTTTCATTTAATTAAACTGTGTAAAATGGCAAACATATATCGTCAATTTCGACGCGAGAGTTGTCCTATTACGGGTAGCTCGATATAACGTGTTGGTACACTAGAACAAAGAATAGTTGGTGATTTTTTTTCAAGAAAACATGGCGGTTAAGATTGAATAAATTATTGTATACAACCCATCAACCCATTTACTTAGATTATCTTCAGCCGCCCAAATGATTGACGAAATATATATAGGAATCCGAAAACCTGGCCATACTCTTACTATAGAAGAACATTATATGAGTTTTCTGGCCTACATTTGTATATCTATATTTATAACCGAATAAACCCAATACCGCAACTGTGTCTCAAACCCGTGCTCGCCGAATAACAGTGCAATTCGTTGGACCACCAAGACCGCATTTTTCTTAACAGAAAACCTTCTTAGTTCAACAAGTGACTACAATTGTTTGGCGTCACGCCCTATTCTTTTTATTTATCACAATTTAATTCGTAAACTCAAAAAATTATAAACTATTTACATTACTATTTACATTTTAGACTATTCAACGGACTCAACTCCTATATTTTATTTATTATTTCAATTTTAATAGAATTTAATACTGAATAGCTTATAATAAACTAAACAAGAAAATATGGGTGTGTTTTGCGTTTGCACCAAGACATGTTAATTAAATCAGTGTACGTAGCAAATCAGTAGACCATGGACTCTGCTGAGGTGGTAAGGACTGATTTCTATAAATTGTTTCATTGAAGCAAATATCCACCCTGTTCCATATGTTGGCACTAGTAACTATGAATCACGTCATTGTGCACAAATGTATGTGTCGTAGAAATGCGCTATTATAGTCGTTTACAATAGATACACGAACACGCCAATATCTGAATCAGACTGAACAGATCTTCAGATTTCACGTTAACAGATTAATATCAATAACATATCAAATATATGTTTATATTACATCCATATCTTTTTGGGAGGGCGGTGTGGGGCTCACTATTGTTCTTTTCCAATTATGTTCTATTGTATAGCGATGATGACTTATTAAAATGATCACTGCGCTGCTTGGTCATTAACCGCCAAATACATTTCAACCAAACGCATGATTATCACAATAATCCTCAAATGAACTATTTTATAATTAGATACCACGTGATACATATGACCACGTGATACTTCTAACTACTTGCAAATATCGTCTGCTTTACAGACCGTCCTTTGAACTTAACAAATATACATTTATTTAATTACCCTAATATATTTGTAATGCATCACACACAAACTATATTGTTGTTTCGTAACAGAAACCCAAGAGGTTTGTATTATATTGCCAGTGATAAAAGTTTCAAAGTTTCAAAGCTCGAATAAATATGGCTTCAATACATATATAAGATCATGCATACCTAACCGATCCTTGATACAAGAAATACAATATAGCTGTGGTAGAAATAGAGCAAAATGAAACATTCGATTATAAATTACCTGTATGCATTTTTGCTTATGTGTGCTTTAGAGATCATGTACTAAATATTGTGTGGGAATATGTGTGTTTAGTATTATGAAGTGAATTGGCGCTTATCACTATGAATATGATTTAACCTTGTATAATGCTAAATATTATATCTACAGTGAAAATAACAATAGAACCAGATGTTGTTGCTTTTCTTTCAATAACGTGTTTATACTAAAATTATCTTTACATTTCGTGTTTTTCTGGTAAATAAAAACATATCCGAGTGTGTGAATAGTTTAACGACGGTACTACTTTAATACGTTGTCACATTATTAATTTACCAATCGGAGTGTGCTTACATGTGGATGGATACCTTTACCATAATGTATTGGCTAAAACATCACAGTGTCCAACAGCATAGTGGAGAGGCTGTTTACAACGTTTAGTAAACACGTATATGTTAACACAACTGAAAGAACCAAGTAACTCAATACTATTTTGATGATACGTATTGGGGATGAAATCATCAGATGAATTGACAAATGAGTGGGCAGCGTGCAGGCCGGATCATATATCTCCATAATAATAAATCTTCAGCTGCAGTTGAACAAGTGTTATCGGAAAAGTGTAATTATTTGTTTGCAGCATTTGGTAGCCTATTCGAGCTTGAATAAAGTCTTACAAGTAAAACCGGGACATTATGACGTAGTTGTAAGAGTTGTTTCGTCAAAACTTAACTAGATACGTTACAATGGATTAATTCATAGTGTTTATTTATGGCGAAATGGACAGTGTATAAGTAACGACTTTGATGAGGGTTTTGAAATACTGTGGTATATTCGCTGCGAACAGTAATATTTTAGTGCGGCAGTTGCGCTATAAAAAGGAACCCGCGTTATCTATATATATTAACAGTATTCCTATAACCTATCATGTATAAAGGAGAACATTTGGTCTTCTAGTAGTTGCCTTCTTGTAGACGGTGTATATAGAAGCGTCCAATATGCCAAAAGAAACTTTACACTGGGGCTTCGTACTAGGATTAATGCTCATCTGCATTTCGTTCCTGGTGCAATTAGTGTCCTTACTGTTAATGCGGATAATTGCAAAAATCAAAATCGGACGTTACACTATTACATTACGCTCGTGGCTCTACCTTTCGTCTGCGCTTGATCAGTTATCATTTTTGGTGTTTCATTTAAAGTATAATGTGTTCGATACTGATTTCGATAATGCTAGACTGTGTATAGTCTTGCGATTTATATCAGCGGTTACCTCAACATTAACTGTAATGTGGGTTTCAGTAATTGCATCTTTCTATTTCATATTGACAATCAAGCCTGCAAAATGTTTTACATTTCATTCTCGATTTCTCTCCCACTGTATCACATGGACGTGGACTTGCGTTAGTTGTTTGATGTATCTTGTGATGGCGTTCTTGCTCAAAGATGAACAACATATCAGATATATCCATCAGTGTTGGGACGATATTACAGGCACCCTTCATCTATACATGACCTATGGCAACGAACTAATGGGACTTGTACTATTAATGGGATATATCATCTGTGCGCGATTCCGAACTTCGACCAAACAAGAAAGATTAGAATTGTTCTCGCAATATCCCCGATACAAGGAAGAACTCACACATTTGAAATACAACATAAACCTCCTACTGGTTCTGACGGCATTGCTTTGCCTTTACTACATTGCGATAGTGTTTCGATATAACCTACTTGTCTCCGGCTCGGATATATCATTAATGGTAATTCATTCCATGAAAGGATTTGTGGTCGCCTTAACAACTTGCTTTCTAGACAAGGATATAATTGATCTGCTTTGGTGCAAAATTAATACAAGAACAGAAGAAGACCTTCATAATAATGGTAGGAATAGCGTTCCTGATATCGAAATGAACAATTATATATTTGAATAATAAAAAAAAGTAAAACGTACAGTGTGGCAATACATAGCGGATCCTCATTATTGAATTCTCTCTATTAATTGATAGACGAATTAGATTATAATACTATTATGAAACGAATGTGATCGTTGTGGTGAAAATACTGAACTCTTAAATGTTTGCTTTTACTGTTTGCTGCAGATGTCTTATTTCAAAATACACCCGTCCTACATTGACGTTTCTTTATTCCATGCGTGTATGCATATTATACGATGCAGACGTACATGCATGATTCTAATGCAACTATAACGTAACGCGTTACTCCATTGGCTTACGTCTCATAACGTTGTAACAAAATGCTGTTGCCGATGAATTTGAGTTTTCATAGAAATAAACATGAGTATATGTTTAATTTTACGTTATATTTTTGGCATTTAAATAGAAAGCATTAGAATTGAGATATCCATGCTAAGATTTTCAATCGAGGACGGTAGGGTTTGTGGTTGGGTTTTACGGCCTGAAATTAAGCTTTAGGCGACGCGGCAGCCGTAAAACCACTCACATACCGTCCCATATTGAACATCTTAGCATGATTATCTCTTAAATTACAGCCATTAATTTTGTTCGACGCACATTGTAATCATTGGTTTGCATATGGCAATATCCTTTATTATTATTTATGATTGGTGTCGCCCCGACTATAAATCAGTAGTGTTATTACTTACTGGTCCTTTGGGATCATCAAGCACAATCTCTGTTAAAGCAGAATATCGTTAAGCCGGTGCTAGGAGGCACTTTACATTACCCCTCATGAGAAGACTCAATAAAACCGAGTCTGCTACTAGTTTGTGTATGTTGCTTCCACGGGATCACCTGTTCAGTATTTATTAACCAGCGACTCACTAAACAATCGTTCGAATATCACATACAAACACACTTAAAATGGAATTTATAACTTATAATTAGGTATAAGTCGAACAGTAAAGACTAAATTCACAGAACACTGTCGGACAAAACACGCATTTAAACAAACAAACACAAGGAAAATCAGTATGCGACCTTGGATGATAGGAATATAAAATTTATAGAACACATTCACATCAAAACAAACGACAATTAAAAGGACAAAAACAAGCTAAGAATCCGACATCACAGACATAAAAGAGTTCTAGGATGCAACGTTTAATTGAACCAGGTTTATATACCATGTGTTTGTTTTTTCCCACAAGTTTAAAAACAGTAAGAATAATTACGAATTAGAATTCATTGTCTTAAATTGTAAGGGGCTTGTGAATACTTTTCCTCAGTATCAAGCCTTGGATCCTCACTTTATAGGTATTGTACTTGTATATGTCTCACCAATAAAGCTTGAACTGTATACACATTTTATTCACATCTATGTTTGTTATAAATAAATATTATTATCACGTTTATGTGCAAGTCTATCTTGCAGAAATCAGTTTCGAAGTTATTTACACGACAGTCACTAAAAAATGGCCTCTTTTAAATGTGAACTTATTAAATTAGTGTAAGTTGTTTAGATCTAAAAGCCAAATGCCTAGTTGTAAGCGTTTTTATACGTATTTAAACAATTTACACGTGCAAGGGGGAAAGCAACATTACTTAAAAAAATGACATATTTACCGTTTAGAAGATATTAAATTACAGTATGTAATATTATAAAATGCAATTGTTCAAACATGTTGACAGAGATTAGCAGTAATGATCATGTAATGAATCGTATTAATGTCTATACAAGTTAATGCACACACGGCTGACTGGCGCTGACATTAGACACGCAGGCCTTTCTGGTGACAAATACACCTCTTGGTAATTAGACGAGTATACACCGGCCTGAACGATAACCTTAGAAAGTCAAATGTCACGGTTGCTATAGATGAAATATAACGGTTTCTAATGAATGAATTGTTTCTGTAGTAAATTGATAAAGTGTTAATACTCTACAACATGTGTTGCATGTGTTGCATGTCTGTCCAAACTTGGTAATGAAGATCACAGTTATTCGTATGTACACGGTATATACATGACTTAATGTATAAGCAACAATCAACGCTGAACAAATAAGGCACGCAAAAGCAATACATATACAAACGTCATTATATTAAAAAACAGTGTAAACAATATTGGTGTTGCAAATTAATAGGACTCGCATTTGACGATTTAATTAGGGAAGTCTGCAATTACCAAAGGAAGTTATTGACATTCATAGCTTAATACGTCACATTTTAAATTGGAAAAAGTATCCCTTCTCTGACCAGAAATATCAGCAAGTTAATAATCAATTAAATTAAATTCATAAATATTGAAATTTGCAATGACTCAATTTGAAACTTGATCTGCTAATGGACAATGCACAAATGCAATAAAGACAGGAGGTGCACCAAGTATTATTTAGTGATAAACATTCCCACTTCGAAATCAACTGATGAGTTTGATTTTAATTGGCAAGTTACTGTTAGAAATTATGTAATGAATATCAGAAACCAGAATTCTTTACAAATTAATGACCAGAAATTGAAAGTGTGATAACGCAAGTGGCACCTATCGCAAGTGGCACCTGTCTCAAATGGTTCCTTCAATGTAAATTATGCTGAAAACTACTATCTCGGGATGTAAAATGTACACAAGTCGTAAACGTGACAAACGTGTTATCCCTGAAGTCAAATAACTCGGTATGTCTGACTTGTTTACACTTAAGGTTGATCATATGTACGGGTTGAATTAGAACATTATGGACCTAGAACATACGATATAAACGTCAGTGACTGATCTGACAACTATAAATTTTAGATGTACAAAGTTATGTTAAGTGTGTCAGACATGGAAGAAAGAAAACAATATGATAGGGCGTGTTATTTCTTATATTATTGGTATCTATATAGTATTTCGATATATAGGAACGGCCATATCAAAATGTTTCTCATAAATAAAACAGCTGCCTTTAGAGAATAGTTTATAACTCGGCAATTATAGGGTCAAATGTCATGATTAAGCACTCTCGTTATGGACTGTGCACATTATTATCATTATTCACTGATAATTCAATAAAGCGATTGATAGTTCAATTGGATGAATACACATTATTTGAAAATTTTCATACAGTTGACCATCCGTTAAAATGTCTAGAGAGTATGAATGAGATAAGTGTTTGTCTTATACGATTAAAGGAGAGACAGAACTAATAAATATAAAAACATATCTAAGACAATAAAATATGATGAAGTAAAAACTTATTCATATGGACATATGTTTTATAAAATGTACGGTGCGACTGGGCAATGGATTCCTGGCCTTCTCACAGCTATGGCCTGGAAGACAACGGGTTCCCATTCAGATACAAACACACTGAAATAAAAAAAAAGATTTACATGCGATAAGTGAAACGTTGTTTGTTTCATATTTGCAAACAAAGCATTTATTGGGGTATACGATAATACTATAAATAAGTCGGGATGATCATTCTGAAAAAAATGTGGCTGTTTTGGATATAACTTTTATGTTTTAACTTTGCATAATGTATGCACTATCTATTCATTCACGTTATACTCATTCATATTTATAACAAGGTGAGCAATTACCAGAATGTATACCCGCTTTGCTCCGTTAACGGTCAAACACATCTTGTTGGAATGTGTAGACTTTGACCCTATGCGCCAAAGGTACTACAATGTTAATACTATGACCGAGTTATTTGATACTATAGATTTTAGTCTTGTTTTAGATTTCCTGAAGGAAGTCTATTTAGACTATATAAATCATTATAATATGTTACATCTTTATTTACCCGTTTTCGGCCATTTGTTGATTTACATATACAGTTTATATTACTACCATATCATCCCTTATTTGTAAATAGTTTTATCTCTTTATATATACATTAATTTTTAATTAATCCTTCATTTCTTCATCTTTCGTCAGTTTTTGCGCACACTATGACCTATTTATGTGTCGACGTGCCGTAAAACACCATTCATTCATTCATTCATTCTATTCACATGCTGATTTCATTGCGCATTCAGTACTAATTAGTTTCAATCAAGCGATTGAGTTAAATGATCGATTTTAGGTTAGATACTCATCGTTATTACAAATGAGAAAACAGCTTATTGGAAATGAAACCATTTATATCATATGAAACGTCAATTAAACTGCCGTATTGGTTCTCAATATCAATACTCTTACAATGAAATCAATTTCACTGTCAAGTAGTTGCATTGTATGACATCATAATGGTAATTATCAAGTAACTCCAATGTGAAGACAAAAACAGAGAGAGAGTAGCAAATGTGTAATAGACTTTTACATTATGCTGCTCAGAGAGGTTTAATCACAAATTTATAAATAATAAAGCATTTTTAAACCATTAAATTTGGCAACACAACACAGTTAAATTTACATAGCTCTGCATATGTAGAAGGACCCCTCTGGACCACTGTAGAACTTAATGAATGTTCTTAAAAATATTTTCTTTGTGAAACTTGATGTCTGTTGCGCGAAATATCCAACAAAAAACACGGGGTTGTCCAATATGCTTTTTTTTTATATCAATAGTTTGAAGAGACCCTCTTGAATTTGTCCATTTCACTGACATTTTCAAATGTATCACTACCCAGTATTAGATTCTCAGATCTGGGCTCAGAAACATTCAGGCATATCCTAACCTGTATGAAATCATGAACTTGTACCATTCGTGTCACCTGCAACAAAAAAAGAGAAAATATTTGCACATTTTAAGAAATAAACAAAAACCTAATAACACAGATCTTTTTTTTAAGCACCAGAAAGTTCCTACCGTGACTGGCAAAAGAAATAACTGTTTAGTGAGACCTTGAAGGAAAAAAAAGTTCCGCGACATGCGACGAAAATCTTTTCTGAAGAAACTTACGTTAAAGCCCTACATGAAATGGCCTCATTTGACCATATCGGGCGACTATTTGTGAAATTATAGCATAAAGTATGACAACGTCTGGATTCGACAAATTGAGATCTAGGCAATTCGAAAATGTATATTATTTGCATAGAGACGACAAAGGTGTATCTTTAAGCACTCCTTCTTTAGTAAAATAATTATCAGTATTGTTATTTCTATATTGAACGTTATGTTTTCTTTACCTAAAATGTGTTTCATATTTAAATTATAATGTGTGTAAGTCAAGTCAAGTTCATGTCAAGTTCAGTCAAGTCAAATTATGGTGAGTCAAGTCATAAACAAGTTGTGCAGACTTTCAGCAGCTGATTCAGTCTAGTCTAGTCAAGTCAAGTCTAGTTAATTGTAGTCTAGTCGAGTCAAACAATAGTCAAGTCAAGTCAAGTCAAGAAAAAAGGGAAAAATGTATCCATATACAATGTACTAAGTATATTGATCCGAAATTAACTAAATTCAATACAATAGTTGCACACATTTATGTAATGTTCAAGTAAAGTCTAAGTCAAGTTCAAGTCAAGTTCAAGTCAAGTTCAAGTCAAGTATAAGTCAAGATTAATTCAAGTCAAGTTTTGGTAAGTCAAATCATAAACAAGTTATGTAAGGTGTGCAGTTGAGTCAAGTCAGTCAAATCAAGTCTAGTCAAGTCAATAGTCAGTCAAACCAAGTCAAGTCAACACTGAAAATTTATACTTTAATAATATGTTCATCTGAAATAAACTAACTAAATTCAGTACAATAGTTTCACACATTCTCAACAACTGTCACAAAATTACAAAACAAAACGCTTTTACAAAATGTCAAGAAACGACTTGCGAAGTCAAGCGTACTCGACTGACATTTTTGAAAAATAAATTCTTTTACGTAAAGTTATAAATTTTCCATGACGTTGTATGCAACTAACATTCTTGACAAGTGACAAATAAATTATTTTACGTTAGCTTTTTTTATGCAAGGCAGTATGCGACCGACATAAATCTATTTAACGAGTGAGAAATAAATTATTTTACATAAGGTAATTTTACTCAAGGTTGTATGCTGTGCTGACTGTACTATGTGACCGACATTCTTGACGAGCGACAAATTTACAATATTTTACGTAATGTTATTTCGCGTCAGGTTGTAAAAGTTGAAAGCGACCGAGTTTATAGACAAGTTACAAACAAGTTATTTTACGCAACGCAAGCTTTTTTAACGTCCGATTGTTTGCGACCGAAATTCCTGACAAGTTACGAATGAATTATTTTACGTATGCGTGCGGTTGTATGCAACTGACATTCTTGACAAAGTGACAAATAAATTACTTAACGTAAGGTTACTTTATGTGAGGCTGTATGCGACCGACATTCTGGACAAGTGAAAAACAATAGATTTAATTATCATTAGTTATTACAAATAAATGCTGTACATTTGAAGTGAGTGGGGTATGATTATAATGTGATACACTACTTGATTACAGCAACAGTACTTATAATTACCTCAAGCATGCAGTCTAGAGTAGATACTGTCCAAGTCCCATGTATAAATTCGGTGTGGTGTGGAGACATCTGTTTCTCTCACAGTTTGTTGGATGTAGTTCCAAGCTCAGCTGGTCATATCTCGGACACAAACTATTATTACAAGGCAGCTCACACGAAGGTTTCGAAGCAAACCCGAGACACTCTTTACATAAATATATGTTGCCATGTGTGCGGAAACGTTCAAATGAGTGTGTGTTGTTCCGAGTTGAATGGTTGGCTCCAATATTGAGAGTAATCAGACTTCTTATGCATAACTCCATCCAAGGTGTTGTTGCTGTACAGCATACAGTCCGAATGTCTTACACCATAGTCAATTTTACACTGTAAAATCATTAAAAACTTGTTAAAATCCACACTTGATGCCATTTTACGATCCTCAAACTCACTTCTTTCCATTTTGATGGCTGTTTTTTCAGAAAACACAAATCTGCATCAATCAGCTGCTATTTGAGCAAGCGTCTGCTGAACTGGATGAGATTTGGTTAAACGCTCACAACACAGTTAATTTTACATAGCTCTGCATATGTAGAAGGACCTCTCTGGACCACTGTAGAACTTAATGAATGTTCTTAAAAATATTTTCTTTGTGAAACTTGATGTCTGTTGCGCGAAATATCCAACAAAAAACACGGGGTTGTCCAATTTGCTTTTTTTTAATATCAATAGTTTGAAGAGACCCTCTTGAATTTGTCCATTTCACTGACATTTTCAAATGTATCACTACCCAGTATTAGATTCTCAGATCTGGGCTCAGAAACATTCAGGCATATCCTAACCTGTATGAAATCATGAACTTGTCCCATTCTTGTCACCTGCAACAAAAAAAGAGAAAATATTTGCACATTTTAAGAAATAAACAAAAAACGAATAACAAAGATATTTTTTTTAAGTTCCTACCGTGACTGGCAAGGAAAATAACTGTTTAGTGAGACCTATACAGATATATCAAAATAATTATATAATGCATTTATTTTCCATAAATTCTAGAACAAAACTTTTATTCCTAACTTTTTAATTTGGTGCATCTATTAATTGCTGTACCTGTAAAAGTAAGATCAGTGATTGGTCAGAGTGCTGAAACCTTGAAGCAGATGAAACACTAACTGGCTACAGTGTATACATAATGACGGTATACTCTACCTAACGCTGGGGTTTAAGTATTAAGCTTGACTAGCGTAATAAATATGCAAACTAGGATCGAATGACTGTTTTAGTAAAATGTAAAATATTTAGACCCGGTTTTACTTAATATGTTTAGAATAAGCTACAAAAAAAAAGTTTCATTTTGTTCATGATTTATTTGTAGTGCATACGCTTTACAGTCGCATAACAGAGATGACGTCATTCAAACAACAAACGACATTATCATTGCACTTAAAAATATGCCCCGTTTAATTGTTTTATTGACATCATCGTGTGCGTAGTATGTATAAAAACAATATTATATAATTCGTGATTATGTATTCTTAACTTCGTTAAAATCAATGGATAAACGCATATAATACCCGGCAAAGCCTCGTATCAGATTACATTTCCTGTGGGATATTCCTAGATTGCTGTGGAATTACTGGGATTACTTACCAAATTCACACATACGTCATACCGCCTTTCGATGGCCCTCGTTCTTCGGACGATCAATGTCATTTCAACATTTGTTATAACACAAGTATATCATTGCTGCAGTGCTGCTATCTAAAACGAGTAAATAGTTCACACAATAATGCGAATGTTCTTTAATTATATGTTTTGACGACTAGACGGATGGTTTAGATCTTCTTTTAAATCGTATTTCCAACTATTTCAGTACAATGTAAATGGCGCTGAAATTAAGTTATGTAAGCTTCAACGATCAATATTATAATGATCGAGATCTCTAGAAGTCTCGGTAAATTATAACATTAATAACATCATTGTCATTCTTTAGTTTGCGTGCTTTGATATTCATGAGCAAAATTAGTAGTGATGCGAAATGAAAAAGTTACTACGGAAATTATTCATCATTTCCTTTTGACCAAAGTAATATAAGACTTAATGAACTTTCATTGTGAAACATCGTGCCTGTTTCCCTCGGGAAGTAAAAATCTGATAAACACACTCGTTGTCCAATACCTTACATCCGGACGTTCAGAACAAAATGTCATTATGTTATGTAGAGTGCTATAATACTGTATATACATACTACAAACTCAATCATTAAACGAGTTAATTGAATAAGAATAGCAAATGCAAAAAATAAGTGATGAAACAATACGTATAAACTCCTGCGGACTTTTTAGCAAATAACAGTTCCAACGCGGTAACCCTATTTTCCTATTTTAACCCGTTTGTGTTTGTGATGTCACATGCCTTACCGCTTATGCACATTGTAATTGTTTTTTTATTTTTTCAATTCGTTTTTTGTGAATGCTAAATTTCCTGTTCGACATGTAAACCAACTTTTGATATGTGTAACGTTTTATGTATCGTTTGTAACTTATGAAGATATTGTTGTCTTTTTCAACAGAGTTCATAAGTCATATGAGTTCGGAATTTAAAGGAAATTATTAAATGGATTATGTATTTTAGTATTTTAGTATCGTTAGGGTTATTCTTTTTACTGATCCTTTGGGATCAACGAGCCCCATATAAATGGGTTTTAAGTGTTGCTTCTTACATTTCCTTTAATTTTACACTTCTTATAAACAGACTCAATAAAACCGAGTCTGCTACTACCAAAGGATCTCCATTTATAGTAATTAATACTATTCAATTTTTTATTAAATGAGGAACGCACTTTTTTAATTACTGTCCTTATATAAATGTCCTGTTGTCACGTGCCTAATGTTATCTAGACTCTTTATGTTCCTTTTGATGTGGCTCATATTTGTTTTCCTTATGATGCACTTGATGGTCATGCTAATCCATGATTGTAAAATACAATACGTGTTAGCAGATTTAAAGAGATACTCGTAGAATTATAAACATTTAACTTTTGCCTTTTTCTCCTATACTTGCATGTAAATACGTTGTTTTTGAATATAAGATATGACATAGACCTAGCTAGTATTAGTAGACCTGTTGTCATCCCGTTTGTGTTTGCGATGTCACATGCCTTGCTTCTTATTAACATTGTATTTTTTATTTTATTGACACGTGTTCTGGTTGAATGTTTTCTGGTAAAGCTACATTTCCTGTTTGAATGTTAAACCTACTATTATTACCATATCGTTAAAATTTTAAGCAATTAAATTCATAATATTGAAAGTTCACTTTGCCTCAGTTTAATATAATATAGACCTTTACCAATGAGTACTCAAACAATCGATGAATTCATGTTGATGCGGTACACTACTATACTAAGTAACTGAACACATGACACAACTAGTCTTGTACAATAAATAGCAACGAAACAGATACGAGAGAAACGTTGAAGACATGGTTTTATTAGCTGCAGACACGGTTTTATTTATTGAGTCTGTTCATGAGAGTACCTTGTTTGGACCATTTCTGTATCCCTAGAAGTATGCAAGATCATCTTTAAGTTAGTGTTTTACTTCTATTGCGTTTTAACGCTGCCTAGTTTGGTAGAGGATACTGCCTGGAGGGATGTCCTTAATTACATTGTAAATACCGCTTAATTTAGTATGACATTAAGATAAGTGTGAGGATTGATGTACCCTAGAACCTGGTTTAACAACCCCATAGTCACACATGCCGGCCCACCCCACAATCCCAATGGTATTTGTGCCACTGACCGTGTTATGTTTGTGTTGTCACATAGTTATGATGCTTGTATTTGTTTCGTGCAGTTGTCCATCATTTTAAATGCCTGTTTTTATTTGAATGTGTACTGGGTATGCTACATTTCACATAGGAAGGACGTACACTGCCAAATGGGCTTTAATAAAACAATCTCTACTATGTATTATTTACCCGCATTACGTATATGATAACTGTACCATATCCGTTTATGAGTTCGTGATAATGGTTTCTTCACTTATTTACGCAGTCACAGATGTAAATCCAATATGCTCCATCGAAACTATATAGTCGGTTAATGATAAAGGTTCATGACAATCATGTTAACGTTTGTAGAGCCTTTAAGTCAGGCTGCTATTGAAACGATACGTCATAGCCCACGGATACGCTATATTTGTATCTCCATGGCAACGTGGCATGGTCATAAATTATTTTGATCGAAGTACTTCGTGCGCATTTGTATAGTTTTGTAAACATGTTGTTTCTGGAATTATACCAGCACTATAAACAAACTCTGCTGATGACGACTTAAATAAATTCTTAATTATACAGTTGTTAATCACTGACAGAACGGAACTCCAAATATCATATCCAGAATGCATTTCACTCGAGGGTAGTTATTAACGACTCATCCAACCATTATCTTAGGATATTTAGAGCCATACAAAAGAATAGAAAATGATACATAAACATCTTCAAAATAAGTATGGAGACATGTGTGTCGACCGGCATAGCACATCTTTACCGCAGGGAACAGTGAAAACAAACATGTAATATGCTTATGATATTACTATTTGACTATAGCTTATAAATAAGATATGACTTCTTGTTCTGAAACTAATAGTCCTTTTCACCGAACATCCGACCTAAATATTACACCTTTAATTGTTTTCATCTCTTTTATATTTGTTCGATTTTATATCAGAATGTGTTTCTCTGTACAGTCCGGATTGGTATGTTGCTCCATAATGGAACAAAACGCTATCCAGCAAAATAAACTAAAAGTGATTACGTGTTTAACAGTGTACTATGCATTCTAGTAATGATGTGGACATGTGGACGGAAGTCATTTAATGTACCACAAAGCACTATTGTTTTTAAGTGTAGTGTAGCCGTTCTGCAAATAACTACCTTTTTTATGCTTCATCAATATTTTAAAATTGTTCATTGTTCACGGCCAAGCCAAATACAAGTATTTCATGACATGGGTTAACTACAGGGTTTAAATCAGATGCTCGATTTTATCTAGTAAACGTCAATATGTCGAGATAAAACAGCGAATACGATGAGGAAATTTCGAAGCAGCTTAAAATATTCATGACTGTCGTTTTTAGCTCGACTGATCAGAGATCAGCAGAGCTTATGCCGTGGTGCGGCGTCCGTCGTCCGTCGTCCGTCCGTCTGTCCGTCTAGCCGTCTAGCCGTCTGTCCGTCTGTCCGTAAACTTTTATTTGTAGCGACAACTCCTCTGAAACTACTGAATGGATATTCATGAAACTTTACAGAAATGTTGCCCATAAAGTCTAGTTGATCCTAGCAAAAATTCATGTTGATGTGAAATCCAATATGGCCGCCAAAGCTAAAAATAGAGTTTTAAAATACAAGTTTGTAGCGACTACTTCTTGAAAACTATAAGTGATATTGATATGGGACTTTTTCTAAAATGATCAGCATGACATGATGTTGATCCTTGTGGAAAATTATTTTGATTTGACGTTAAACATGGCTGCTAGTGGCCATCTTTGGTTACATAGAGTTATATAGTAAAAACTTGTAGCGACTACTCCTCTGAAACTACTTGACGAATGTTCATAAAACTTCACAGGAATGTTGCTCTTGATGATTAGTTGGTCCTAAAAAGATTTCAGGTCGGCCGGAAATTCAAGATGGCCGCCACAGTTAAAAATAGATTTAAAATAAATAAGTTTGTAGCGACTACTTCTTCAAAACTATAAGAGATATTGATATGGGACTTTTTCTAAAATGATCAGTATGACATGATGTTGGTCCTTGTCGAAAATCGTTTTGATTTGACGTTAAACATGGCTGCCAGCGGCCATCTTTGTTTACATAGAGTTATATAATGAAAACTTGTAGCGACTACTCCTCTGAAACTACTTGACGGATTTTCATGAAACTTCACGGGAATGTTGCTCTTAATGTCTAATTGATACTAGCAAAATTTCAGGTCGGCCGGAAATTCAAGATAGCCGCCACGGCTAAAAATAGATTTTCAAAAAACAAGTCTGTAGCGACTACTTCCTGAAATCAAAATCAATCAGTAGAGCTTCAAGGTCATTGACCTCTTGTTAGTTTACCCATGGGAATATTTGTCATAGGAAATGGAAGAGATCACTAGAAGTTATTCGTATTCCTGCATAACCTATTCACCAAAATTTCTTTAAAGTACGTATCTGTCAGCAGAGAGAAAGATTAATATCAGCAGAACTAATACATAAAATAATTCATTTAAAAGTAAATACAAATGTTGAATTTGAGTTGATTTGGGTCTGATGACGTACAAACACACACATTATATGTAGCCAAATGGAATGAACATTCCAGCTTCCATCTTCATTGAGATAAAACTATATTGAATGGGTCTAGAACATCCTACCTGCAGAAATGCAGAGTTTCTGCAAATTCTGATGAAAACACGACATTTTTCGCTGGGACCCCAATCACTGTTTTAATCCTCCACTCAAGCTGAATCAGAAAAATACAGACAAGGGATGATAATGAAGACTTAAAATGAAAATGACAACACATACAAAATAAACATGAATTCGTGCAGATTTAAATCCTCTGTCTGGGTAAGCAGTGTCAATATTCTTAACCTCACGGGGTACAACTATTAAAGCTGCTTATTAAATAAATAACTTTTTATGAACAACATATGCATTTAAAAAACTTTCATGCGTGCATTCATTTAACAAGTACATTCATTGATTTAAAATGTCTCACATTTGTTTACAATATATGACCTATTAATTAAATTCCGTAAAGAATACTCATCAAACACTGATTGCAATCGGAACTGTCTCTTTCATTTTCCTTATCAGAAAACAATGGCAATTACGGAAAATAACAAGGAGGTTCCGATTGCCTCGGATGGTATCTTAACCTAATCCTTTGTTTGCATGCATCGAAACAAAACAAACCCAATACGTAAGTTTGTCGTTGTATTGTCGTTGTATTGACATACAAACTGTAGTGTAATGCGCAGAAGAAACGGACCTTATTTGTTGAATTTAGACCATTATCTTCCTTTTCTTTAAAGCTACAAAAACCTACATGCATCGAAATAAATACATCGGTTTACAATTACTGGTATGATTTGAAATTCAATTCCCGTTTAAATAAGTGCATACGAACTGCATTTTTCATCAGTTTAGTTCACTTGGTTGTAGCGTTGTAATAGAGTTTTCGCCTCGCTAGTAAACGGTCGCGGGTTCAATCCCCAACCGTGTCATAACAAAGACTTCATAAAAAGGTTCTCGTAGTGCTCTTGCTAGAGACGTTCGGCATATAAATGGTAGGTCTAGGAATGGTCTTATCGGTGTCAGTATACTGTAACTGTGTGGAGTATCATGCCACGTGTCTATAGCGTAGTAGTACAGATTAGTGCCCCTATAAAACTGAGTATTAAGCTCCTTGCTACAAGTAGGCACGATCTCAACATGACTGGTTAATTGTTAAAAGCGACGTTATACCCCACACTTTAACTTTCCAGAAAGACAGCTTTGCTTAAAAACGGCGGAAACATAATTGACAATGACTTCTAGATAGAGATGTTAACAGTTTCTTCTATGATTTTATGACTTATTTTATCATCCTGAACAATTTCTTATTTATGTAATGAAATATCACAATGTCAAGAAACACTGACGTTTGATGACGTTTCGCACTGGGATGCGAACCAACAGCAACGATAGTGATTCCCGTTTGAACACTTATAGCTTTTACATTTTGAAAACTGCTACTTATAAAGTGGTAACCAGTTAATTATATACAATATAGGTCATAACCAATCTCAAAGCTGTATGTTGAACTACATGTCAGCCATTACCTTTCTAGTGTAACAGGATCGGAAAAAGACAAAACATAAGCACATTCAGTGGGGTTTGAAATATATAATTCATATAATATACTTCATAATATACTTCATTGTTAACCAATGATGGGAATACTATAGCTGCACAAACGCTGGTAACCTAATAAATATGTGTATTCCTATCATTTAATACCAGGTTGGTTTTGTATTTTTTTTATTCAGAGATCATGGAAGGCAATGTGTTTGTAATTTTGGAAGTACTTGATGGTTTACTGAAGCAACATCTACACATCGCACGTATGACAAATTGTCGAAACCCTTGATCAAACCCTCCAATAATGTAAGGATTAATAGCGCTGTTCATCATATACGAATCGTTGGCAAGTAGCATTCCAACGCTGAGTCTATTGTTTTTAGCAATACCGCTGAGATTGACGATAAAATATGGGATGAAAACCACCCAATATCCAACAGTAATTGCAATCATCATCAACGTAATTCTGACATCAACCTGAAAGATGTCTTTAATAGGCCTGCTTGCGGTTTTAACTTGTGTACTGCATGCTGCCATTCCTTTGAGTTCTGATTTTAAATCAACAATTTCCATTTCGATTGATATACCACCTTCAGCATTAATTGTAGTATATTTAACGTTGGTAGTACTCAAGGCATTGTCTACATTGTCATTTATAGCAGAAATACTTGCTGTCATATGACTGTGTTTTATAACATATCTGCTGATGTTCGTTTTGGAAACTAGAAATTTTCTTATAATAAGACTGTACAAAACAATGAAAGTAAAACTTATAATCACAACAACAGTGAGGTCTATCATATTGAATACATGGAACATAATTTGCATGGCACTGTCTGTGGAAGGTTGACAAACAAACCCTTGCACAGTATATGCGTATGTGTCAGTAAAATTTACACTAGTTATGTCACGAGTGACCAAAAGTGGTACAGATAGTAACAGTGCAACACAGATGGCAGTTTCAACTGCTGCTTTGACGGATACCATTGTAAATTGCCAGGCGGAATACTTGCATACTTTTCTGTATCTGTCGACACAAATTATCCATAGTAGCACTACGGAAGAACAAACGAGCCAATGATTTACAAAATGTATAATTTTACATCCCGCGACGTCCTTAAAACTCATAGAAAAACATATGAGAATTAGTTTATCTGTAAAAACAAGGCACGGCACCAATTCTATTGCACTAAGATATGATATTAGGACCATGGTTGTAGATGACCGTGCGTTGGAAACGTAGAACTGCAAAGTCATGATGTTCCCTATAATCCCAATAAAACTGACAATGGCGTAATAAGCAATATTGGGGACGTTTTCTTTCACATATACACTTTTCAATTCTTCTAGAAGTTCTTCGTTGCTGTAGACTATTTCGCCGTCAGGTTCTTCCATTATCTTCGTTTAGCAAGGGATGTATGCCAAAACTACAATGCAATAAAACAAACTAATAAACGATTGCTACCGTAATTGACAGATATGTGGAGAGCTTTGCTGCAGTACGAATTGTGTTTTTGCTACAGTCATACCACATACTCACATGACACAGATATTAATATAATTAATCTAAAGAATCTCAAATGCTAGCGGAACATTGAAATATTAACGTCGTTAACAGATTAATAGAGCTTGATAGTATATATATCACAATAAATATCAATCTTTTATTCATTCTCATCAAATATGGAATCCAAATAGAGAAAATAGTAGCATGAACACTTGTCGTTTCTAAGTTGAATTAGTATTTTACGTGAACGACACAATATTACTTGATACAATAAAAACTGAAAAGATGATCCCTTGGAAGCACAAACACATACAAGAGAGGAGCGTAGCAGACTCGGTTTTATTGAGTCTGTTCATGAGAGGTAATTATAAGATGCAACACCTCTCACGCATCCTAGCACTGACTTAAGCTATATTCTTCTTTAAAGCAACACATAATGGGTTTTTTGATGCCAAAGGACTAGTAAATAATAACACTACTGATTTGTAGTTGAGGCGACATTTTACGGCCGCCACAGAGCACTAAACAAACGCTAGTGTGAATGTCAATAAATACTGAAAAGGTGATCCCTTGGAAGCAACAAACACATACAAGAGAGGAAAGTATTAGGCTCGGCTTTATTGGAGTCTGTTCATGAGAGGTAGTTTTAAGATGAAACATCTCTCACAAGTTTACGTATGACCAACTACAGCGTGCTAAGCTATATTTACACTATGGGCACGCAGCATCGATTTGATACTACATTACACTAATGTCTAATACAAAGTTAACGGGTGCGCGGTAATGTCCATCATTGGATAAACATGCCTTAAATAAATACGTGGGGATATTTATGATAGGTCGTGTCAGCTGCAGGATCGTTAGACGTAAGTGGCAAGCATATTCAGTAGGTCGACACTTCTCTTCAACACAATGTAACATTAGAAATATTACAAATTTATCAATGCATGTGTACTACAACTTAGTTCTGTCTGTGGTCTTGCGTAATATTTACAACAACCGCCTGTTATTTGACGTCATTGCATTTCTAAGACCAAATCACCTTAAAGAACAACAAAATAAAAAGCTTTAATTACTAGTAACAGTATTAATAACATTTCTTTATTTAAATGTTCAACCAGTAATTAATTGACGTACCTTTTAAATTCTGAAAGAAGTCGAACACACTGATAAGGCTACTTGTTTTATCTGTGAAGTGCGTACGTGTTGCCTTATAAGTTTCTTCTTATCAAACACTTATCAAACGAACGCTAACATTAAGACGAATGTTATATACTGCAATCGCCTGTAGTGATTGATTGATTACGCCCTCATTTTTTTTTAAAGTTTAGCACCGTTCACCGGAGCAACTATATGAAAGTTTATGAATGCTTTCGACCAGGTTTAAATTCCTCATATATCGTGACACATCTTTAACAAACACTTATTAAAACATTATGTATACTCGTTAAGTGCATTAATTTTCCTTTTGACTAACAGCTATTCATCTTCGTTAAGTTTCCATAAATTCTTCGCGCCTCATGTATGCGACTGCTTGGGTGAGCGCCTGTGTCCCATGTAGACGACAACACGCATTCAATCAAGACCAAAATAATGGGTTATGTAACATTCTTGCTCTGCAGGTTGTGTATTCTCTGTCATCTGATACCGGAGATATAAGGAGTATGTGTTAACTAACCAGGACTGTCCCGTGTAATTGTACTGACAATAGAGTAACAGTGAGCTTTGCTGTACCCTAGGACCTGGCTTAATGTTTTGTGTTTGTGATGTCATATACCTTTACTGTTATTTATCCTTGTAACTGTGTTTCAATTTTCTGAGAAAATGCAAGGTGAATGTTCTGGAACGGTTAATTAAACATACTGATCTTTTAAATTTCTTCAGTAATAAGCTGTTTTACTGTAGGCACCTATTTGAAAAATAAGAGTATATGTACCACCGGCATATACATGGAATATACGATACAACTCATGACTCGTTTGAGTCTAAACTAGGAAATACAACTCCGGTGATTCCCCATAATTTGATATCTGCTTATAAGTTTTCAAAAGTGTCGCTTAATTGCATTACTACGCCATAGCTTTTTATTCTGTGAAGAGAGCTCCTGAATCATATCCGTACTCGCCATAGTCAGACCAATACTTCAATGTTCAAGAAATTATTAATTAGCATTCATTGTCTTAGACTATAAAGGGCTCGGTAATCCTTCTTTTCAATACCAACCATTGCATCCGCACCCGTTATTTTACTAGTATATGTCTCACCAGTGTAGCACGCATAGTATCCACCATTTTATTCTCACCTACATATGCTATCTATAACTATCTATAACTATTATTAGCACGTTCATGTGCCTGACTTCCGCGCAGGGTAAGAGTAAGGTTTGGTGAAACTTAAAACCTGGCCTGGAATTCTACAACCTTTCTTGAGAATATTCTCAGACAAGCCCAAGTATGCAAATTTCAATCACACATATTTCTATAAGTTTAAAGAATAAACCTTCATAACAAGCTGCTATATATAAATATGATAAATACCAATGAATAGCAAACTTCATACGATTGTTTAGCTTTAAAGGTCATGGGACTACTTGAAAATGAAATTTGAGTACTTGAGCTCAAGTCTAAGAATAGTCTGAAGAAATTGTGGTGAATTCCAGTACTGGTTTAAACCTCCAGCGGTGTTTATTTGCCACTGTCCGTTCAAAGGATGTAGCTCTATAGTCAAACTGTTAGTGTTTGTGATGTCACGTGGCTTCTTATTAATTTTTCAATTGCTGTTGTAATGCATCTGGTTGATTTGTATACAACATGTAGCAGGTATAATTCATACGTTACGCACATGGCAGCCGTTAATATAGCTACTGTTGTGGCAAGTGTGAAAGCAACCGGAATTTAAGTAATGATATATTTCCCGGTTAAATAATCATTACGTGGTCCCGCCTTAATTTCATTAAGCAATGGGAAAGCTTAGCAGGTTTTTATAACGGATATTTAGATAATAAAACATGTTTAAACCATTTTTTATTGAAAAAAATGTAATAACCTGTTTAAAATTACCTTAACCTTAAACGTTTCAAGTTTACAATAGGCAAACTGTTTAGCCGGAATTAAGGTTTTATTTCATACCCCAGCCAAAACCGTTTTCGCTTCTTGGAGAAGGGGTTGGATGGGGTATGAAAGTTTATACCCGGACCACGTAATGATTGAAATATACAATGCAATAATAACAATGTAATTGTTAAAACATATTGTCGGAGATTAGCAATACTACTAATAATATAATGCATAGTATTTATGACAATAACATTCAATGTATGGGCTATGTTTGTTACATTAGACACGCAGGCTTTATTTATGACAAATGGACCTCTTGGTAATTAGACGAGTATACACCGGCTGGGACAGCAACCTTCATCGAATTCGAAATGACAACTGTCACGGTTGCTTGAAGCAACGTAACGGTGGCGGATGAATGCAGCGTTTCTGATATAAAATGATATGTATTTAAAGATGAATGGCCACCCTTTTTGTAGTATTATCACTTAACAAATTTAACTCTTAAACATCATATGAACAGTTCTTGATAGTCTCGGAGAGAAACATATATTGAAAACTAATACTAAATTGTATGTAAAAATAAGTATTATTTGCATGACGTAGATACTACCTTTACCACTGCGCGACTGCACGGGAAAATGAGGTAAATGTTAATTGTATAGCTGCACAACCATTGCAAGATAATTGATAAATACATTTACCTGTGGATTAAATTACCTGTTCAAAGTTTTCTACGTCATCAAATAAAATCTTAGTCTCGCTTTTCACAGACATTGCTGTGTATGAATTGTAAATATATATTGTTGTGTATTGATTTCGATTTAAATAAACACGTGTAAAATATATGAATGGCTCATGTTTTAAACATAAATAAGCGTTGAATACATAAGGCACACAAAAGCAATGCATTTACAAAATCATTATAAAAACTTATTAAAAAACAGCATAATCACTATTTGTGCTGAACATTAATATGACTCATCCGAGACATTTGAACTTTTAATTCTTGGGAAGTAACGGTCTACAGTATTATGGCAAGTTTTACAAAATTAGGAAGTTTTTCGCATCAATAACTTTAATACGTCACGTTTTTAATTTAAAAAAGTAGCTCATCCCTGACAGACAGGTCAATTAACTTAAATTCAGACATATTGCTAATGCAATCAAAGTACTGAAAGTACTGAGAATGCAAGGTTTGATAGGAAACTTAAAGACTGTATGAATATTTGCACGATTGCTGGACATCTAAAATTCCATAAATTTGACATAGTTTTAGCCAAATTGGCGATATTGGGCGACCTAACCCAAATCGTAGAGGATCGATCCATTCCAAATATATATCATTGTGATCAATTGTCATTAAACTGTTTCAAATCTAGAATAGAATATTATTCTATGAAATTGCTGATGGATAGACAGATTTGTGTCGTATAGCCAAGCTGTCACTAATTAAGTAGTCTTCCGGGAACAATATGCACAAGAGGGCCTGCCTGTATCACCCTACTGGCTTGAATAGACTAAAGCCTACTGGAAATTAATGTTAAAACAACTATGATGTGTCTAGTCTGATGCAACTGGTTTTGAACTTGTCCAAGTTTAGTGGCGTAACCTAGAAAACGCCTTCTGCTGCAGGGACAAATAATTTAACAAGAGGCACTACCCGTTGATTAAACTCTCCTATGTCTGTCCCACACATTGAAAATAAACTTTACTGTAGTATTTACTAAAAGATAATGATACAAATTTATAGGTGGAAGAAAGAAAGTAAATACAAGGGTAAACGTGGCCATAATTTTGATAAGAAAACAACAACAACAACAACAATAAACAGAACAGAACCTAGCTGGACGAAGTAGGTTAAAATGCCACAGCCATGTGCAGTTACATGATTTAGTCGATTTCGAAATATATGTTTACAAACAAAACATTAAATCGTTTTGTAAGTACAGTGGGCCAATTCAACAACATTACTAAGAAAATGAATAGACCCCATAATATATTTTTGAAAATGGACATAAAAACGTTTTTTTAAATATGCATGCAAATAAAAATAAACATGAAACAAAATGCAACTCGGTTTAAACATTTGTCATTATGATTGAAAACTCAGATAATCTAGAGCGTGTCACTTGTTATGAATATATACTGATAATCTGGAGCTTAACACATGTTATGAATGAAAAATCAGATAATCTGGAGCTTGACACTTGTCATGAATAAATAGGTTTTGATCAGAACCTTGTCAAACACAGGCTTTCCAAATTAGATAACGTCATGACGTCACAACGGTCAGTGATATGGCCATTTTGGATGACGTCATGTTGTTAAAACTGGCCGCGTTGACTGAGACAGACACTGATTGATTTTATATTCTAATACACCCGCACTATATAGCCTAGTTTAAAATATCTCGTTATATTGAACGATATATCACTGTAATTTTTGCAACGTTAGGAGAATAAGCATAATTTTTGCTATTGACCTGGGAAGGTCTGCCCGAGGCTGTTCCGTCTGTATAACTTACCGAATTAATGTCGGTAAATATATCGAAACGCGCAACATGAAAACAAAATACCCAAATAAAATACCACGCGACGGTTTAGTGTTGTTGTTTAAGTAAAAATAGGAAACACACGTTGTTTCGACCTAATAATTACAATATCAAATCAGCAATGTTTATTGGCGTTACAAATTACAATAAACATTCTTGATCGTCGACTTTTTTATGAATAAAATACCGGGTCACCGCAAAATGTCACTGCGCATGTCTACTATGAATAAACGTAAACATTTTTTTTTAATACGAGGCCCGTCTGCAAAACCGTGAAAACGTCTGCAACAAACATGGCAGACACCATTTCAATACCAATTGGTGCTATTGTTGATTTGAGAGGTTCCAAGGAACTCTAGAAAGTGATTTCACATGTTGATGAGAGGAATTTTTGCAGGCACTATTCAATAATGTCTGTGAATACCGGTGAGATTAAAAGGGCATTCAAACACGAACTATTTGAGCGCAGTTCATCCAGCTACAAGGAAGTGAACCAGTTCTTGAGGGAACAGGGAGCAGGCTTGTTAGCAAATGATTTCAATGATGATTTTATGACAGCTGTTTAGTGAGAATCCTGAAGATATTGAGGTTCTCTTAAGCAATACTAGGGAGAAGGACACGCCTCAACCTGATGAATTGTTGACAAAACCGTCCACTAGCAGGTTCAAAATAGTCACCTAGGAGGATATTGATCATCTAGCAAGTAAACGAACAGAACCAACTACAAACAACATGACGAAATGTGCTGTCAAACTGTTTAAAGGTATATAATACTAAAGGTCCCTTTACATTACTCAAGCTACTTCGCCCAACCAGGTATCCACAATCTATAGCTTGACCAGTATTCTGTATTATATCACGCTATTTCATAATCGAATGTAGTTGGAGTCACAATTATCATGCTGCTGCTTTTGGAGTTCGGTCTCATGAAATTATTGTTTACAAATTACAATTGAAGGGGCTTGAGAAATTATTGTTTACAACTGAACAACAAAAAGGGATATAATATACTCGGTAATTTTTTTTTGGACCAGGGCAGTGTTCGAACCCGTACAATGATCGCTGAACCATGACATTCGACCATAACCCTTATTATCTCAGTTGATAATAGACAATAGATCAACAATCAACAATAATTATCGTTTACAATGAAAGTTTGCAAAAAAATAATAATCTTTTTATTGGTTACTCGAATGTCTGTAACTGTTACTTTTTATGGACTTCGCAACATCTTTTACAGCCCCATTGTGTGTTCGCAATATTTTTTTAAAATCAAATCTTGTTTGGAATTTATGGTATCTGGTACCATATTAAAAGGGTAGGGTAGATTTTGGTTAGACACTTAAATTCTGTCCACTAGTTTTATTTTTATATGACTTTATATACCCTGGTCCAAAACTTTGTTTACCGAGTACATTTAAGAAATAGAACATCGTTTACTGTGAATTATCGTTTAATATATCACGGTTTGGAGTTCAATTGTAAACAATAATTTCACTGAGCCCGAAGGAGTTATTTAAAAACAAAATTACGAAAGATAATGTTTAAATTAAATTTAATCATAGTTCTAATAATATAAAAACACAAGTCATCCCATTTGTTAAGTACAATTTGAGTAGATGCACATGTGTAAACAATTAAATCCTCAGGACTGGTGATTGAAAACTTACAAGTTCGCTATTTCCGTGCTCTTATCGTCTCAGTGTTTTATGATTCTTGACAAAACGTATTGTGTTTCCATCCCGTCTTGACAAATCCATGTATCGTGATATTCCATGTATCGTGATATTCCGATTTATATAAAATGGCATGTTTAAATAATAATTTTCCGATTTTAACATGACACACCTTCATTTCATGGAAAGGCCTGTTCTCTTTAATCCACCACAATGTCACATGCTACGCGAACACCTGATTGTCCATACTGAATTAAATCTATTAATCAGTAATAATCCAGTGGCAGCGCGTTAAATCCATTAATCAGTCATTCTCCATTGGACGAAGTAATAATTCTGTGGTAAGCGCGTTGAAATATATCTCACCAGTATAATCCAACAGATTCTGATTCTAATGCTGATGGTTAACAACCAGGATCAGCATAATCGTTATGTTGACCGACTTTCGTAGGAACTATTGATATGTCATATAATTATCCCTTTTCTTTTAATACAGATATCACTGTTAACAAACATTGTAAGAATATAATTTATGTAATTCCCACGAAATGTATCACTGTCTACACTTATCGATTCATAGTGTACCAGTATGTGATATACTGCTAATAAATTTTATTCAAATTGTGTAGATTCACACAGCAATAATTGTAGTTCAATTACAAAAAACATCAATTGTTATGGTACATCCAGATAAAAACAACTGAACTTGTCTCTCACTAGCAATACAGCAGATTCTCTGTTATTAAGTTCCATGTCAGCAGTTTTGTGCCTGAAATAAATAAAGAACATATTAATATAGTTTTAAATGCCTAGAAATAGAACATCATTTATGGTGAATTATTGTGTAATATATCACGGTTTGAAATTCACTTTTAAAAACAATAATTTCACGAGTCCGAAGTGCGAGTGAATTATTGCTTACAAAAATTGTTTATCTTTTCTAGAACGATCAATTATTTTAGCAAATGAGTGAAAACACTAGCAAGTTAAAATAATTTGTTTAGTATGATAACAGTTTGTGTATGTTTGAACTTTCCTAGAAGTTGATGTTGACATCAAAACTTTTAATAACATCATATATTACAAGAAGATATTGTATAATTGTTAAATATTGGTTAAAAATCATGAGCGTATATGAACGTAAATATCTAAAAATAGTGTATAACATGATGTTAAATGACTGAAATATATCCTCGCAAAAAAAACTGGGTTTCACAGTTGAAACACTTATTGTCCTCTCTTGGGTTTTATGATGTATGGTTACAACAAAGTGTTGGTAATTGTAATTTATTTCTTGCAGTATTAAAGCAACGGTTAAATGACAATTTTGCTCAAAATTGGCATAGTCGATTAGATATATCCACCAGAGCAGTGTTTTATAGGAACTTTGCATCTTTTCAGTTTCAACCATATCTTGATAATATAAATATTTTCAAAATGTGTCAAGCACTTACCAAATTACGGGTGTCATCTCATAGGTTGCAAATTGAAGCGGGAAGATGGGTTAAACCAAACAGAATTCCTGTTATTGATAGATTATGTTTATTTTGTAATAAACTTGAAGATGAATTTCATTTTGTGTTGGAATGCCAAACCTATACTGTCTTAAGAAAGCAATACATTGCATGAATTTTTGGAATTACTAAATTCACAAAATAAAGTATATATTCACAAGCTTTGTACCTTTGTTTTAAAAGCATTTAAATTACGAAACGAAACATTATATGGAAATTAGTAAATATAGGTAATTTATTTTACCGAATGTATGGTTCAGTATTTATTTATATTATGTAGTAATACGCCTTCTCAATGCCTAAGTCCACTTAACAAATGATAGAAATTGTTGTGCGCGTGAGTGCGTAAGTGATTGGGTGAGTGCATGCGTGCGTGCCAGTATACGTGCATTTTGCTGTGACTGTCTAAGATTAACAAAAGTTTCTTGTTTGTAAAATCCTACACTGTTGCCATGTTTTATGTAACTGTATATTGTATCCTCACGGGCTTTTAAGCCTATTGGAATTTGGAAATAAAGTTATCTATCTATCTATAAATTAAAACATGAACTTGTTGTTTCATTGAATCAGAATAAAAATATGATTTGTTATTTTAATCAAAATCAGTGAAAAATCCTGAAATTTAATTTTTTGGACCAGGGCAATATATAAGATAATATATTACCAAGTATATTTATTTTATTACATTTTTGACAGTGAAAAAATGGGATTTCTCAGTGAAAGAATATTCATAATCGCTAAATTTTAATAACTAACTCCGAACACAAAATGCGACTTTACGACGTCAATAAAGTTTTGCTGGCTGACGTCATACGCCGATAATGTTCACTAAAGCGAAGAATTATTATCGAAAAATCCTTCACTCAATGGTAGGTGTGTTTTGTTTTTCACTCACATACGCTTGTTCATGAAAAGAACAACACGTCTACCATCATGTGAGGGATTTCCCTATAATCGATCCCAGCTGTTAAATAATCTCTATTTATTTTACTCCAGGAACAGTCAATTAAAATATGAAGACATTTTTACTTTTATCATTAGACAATCTGTAGGTTGCTTAGTCTAAAGATTGATTGGACGACAAGGCCGCAATGATTTTTTTATCATATTGTCATCTCCTTCCTCCCCAAACTGTTTAGCCCTCCCCGACAAATTGTATTGCCTTTGAATCTCAAATTTCTTTAAAATTACACCAATTTGGGATGAAAACTAATAAAAAAATTCACCTGGTCCAAATATGCATAATGAACTAACCGGAATACTTTTTTTTCCAGAATGGATGGTAGAAAATGAATTTGATCCCCAGTTTGAAGAAATGACTCCCGCACAACTTGATGCCATTTTGCAGAAGTTCTATGCCAGTCTCCAGACCAAAAAAGGAAAGGAATACTCTAAGGCATCCCTAATTGGTGTGAGGGCAGGGATAAATAGACATCTGAACAGCCCGCCTTACAGCCGGCAAATACACCTGATGAAAGATAGGGATTTTATGGAATCGAATCAAGTACTTTTCGGTATTGTTAAGGAACTGAAACGTGCGGGAAAAGACACAAGTCAGCACAAAGACCCTGTCACTAAAGGCGACATTGCAAAATTGTACGATAATGGCTTTTTCAATGTCGATAATCCAAAGACTTTGCAAAACAAGGTACTGTTCGACATCATGGCACATTTTGGTAGGCGGGGAAGAGAAGGACTGGCTGCTTTGAGGAAGAATTCATTTACGATTAAAACAGACGACAATGGACATAAATACGTCTGCATGGCATATAATGAGGCTGACAAAACCCACCATGGAATTGATGTATGAGACGAGTGAAACCAGGTGTCCTGTTCAGGCATTTGTGAAATACACCTCAAAACCTAATGTTGAAAATGAATCATTTTTTCAAAAACCACGTCAAGCTGGATCTAATTCGGGTTGGTATGGAACGCAATCTGTAGGGGTTAACACCTAGTACAACTTTATGTCAAGATTATCATCTGAGGCTGGACTTAGCAAACGTCATACAAATCACTGTATTAGAGCAATGGTAGCCTCCACCCTGTGCCAAGCAGGTGTTTCTAGCACGGGCATAATGTCGGTAACTGGACACAAAAATGTACAGAGCCTCCAATCTTACATTAGACCATCGGATGATCAAAGGAGAAGCATCAGTAATATTCTTACTGGGGATGAAACTGTAAACGAAACCGGTTTCCCCACCCACTCCCTGCCAGCCAGTGACAAGCAGCTGAGTTTGACTGCTGGGTCTAGCGGTAGCATAAGCGTATTTTCGGGAAATGTGTCAGGTGGCACAATAATGGTAAATGTATACCAAAAACAATGACATAGTCATTGGATACGTACAAATATAAGACTGGATCGGTCGTTGTCCGAAATCTCTGCTTCCTAACTTCTCTGATGAAACCTTGACGTGTCGCCTCGATGTGTTGTTATTGTTAAATTGTTAAATTTGTTAAATTAAATGATTTTGTCATCGTTATTCCATGATTCGTTACATCTTGTTTTTACTTTTTAAACTTTAAATCCTCTTTATCAAGCTTGTACACATATACATATACACATGGGGATAAACGGAACAGCCTATTATATTTAGCCTGTCTTCGATTGGTTGACCTTGGCAACGTTAGGAGAGTAAGCAAGGCAATGCGAACGATTACAGTTGTGGGCACTATTTTCGCATTTTAGGGGTATTAGAATAGAAATAGACCATCGTTTACGGTGAATTATCGTTTAATAAAACACCCACAACTTATACATAATGAGATTTTCGTAGAGTATCTCGACCTGTTTATTTGCATTATAGTTGTTTACAGCATCCAATACGTTCGTCTAGCATAGATCAGCATGCATGTACGACTTGAAGCCACGATTTATTATGTAAAATGATAAAAATGTAGGTTATTCGCCAGATGGCGATGAGGAGGCGCCAAAAGCAATGACCATGAATGCAAGTTAATAAATCAACCTTGCATTCATGCATTCAAAAATACAATAAACAAACAAAGGAGGTGCACCAAGTATTACTAGTGATACATTTTCAGACTCCGAAATATCAAATGATAATTTGGATTTCAATTGGCAAGTTAATTTTTAGAAGGAAAAAACAAACTTTAGTTAAAGATATATTCAAAACCACATATTCATTAAAGATAAATGACCGAAATTTAAAAATGTGATAGAGCAGGTGGTATCTGTTTCATATGGTTCCTTCAGTTAACTTACACCGCAAGCTATTATCTCATGATGTTGTGAAATGTATACAAGTTGGAATACGTTTAATTACTAAAGTTAAAGAATTTATTATGCTGGACTTTTTTCCACTTAAAGTTGGTCAGATTTACGGGTTGATGTAGAACCTTAAAAGTATATATAACAATCGGAAAGGAAATGTAGCATTGCAGGACCACTTTAAGACTATTATCTATGGACATAGCCTATACGATATAAACATGAGGGACTAATCTAACAACTATAAATTGTGTATGTACAGATGTTAAGTTTGTTAGACAGGAGAGAAAACAATATGATATGAAGTGTTATTTATTATATTATTAGCAAATTGTATTCAAATAAAATAAATGAACGGCCATATCAAAACGTTTCTCATCAATAAACAAGAAGGCCTGTGGATGCTCTATAAGCTAAAATGGTTCTTATATATGAAGGTGTTTCATCATTAAATTCCTTTCAATATCTTTTTACAAGTTCAAAACACAACACCCTCAACTGAAATTTAAACCCACAACTCCATGCTAACAATTTAAAAGAAGATTTTTTAAGTTTTCCCTAATAATATAAGTCTTTATATACAAACTTTAGAAAAATTAACAAAAGAAAAAACGCATCCAAACAGGAAACAACAATACAAATGAAGTATTAAAAAAAAGAAAAGTTTACCTCCAGTGGGATTTGAACACGCGGCCCTAGCTTCCAATCGTACAAGAAGTAATTCAAAGATTTTTCTATGGTGGCCATCTTGGATGTCACGTTTAACTTATTTTTAACAAATTTTAAAAACATTCATCTAAGCATCATCCATGTGAAGTTTGGACTAAATTGACCAAGAAGATGATTTTTTGAAGATTATCCCTTCATATGTCTGTATAAAACATGTGACCCCTGTTTAAGCATTTCTCTAAAGTCTATGTAAAACATTTGACCCCTTGGTCGGGGCCAAATGTGATCCTTTGACCCAACAATCACCATTTGAACAAACTTAGTAGAGGACCATAAGTCTAAAGCAAACGAAAACATGATACCTCTGGCTTTTGTAATTTCAGAGAAGAAAATGTTTAAGTTTTCCCTATACAAGTCTATGTAAAACATGCAAAATCTTTATACATAAACTTTAAGAAAAATTAACAAAAGAAAAAACACATCCAAACAGGAAACAATAATACAAATGAAGAAATAAAAAAAGTTTTTTTGTTTTTTTTTACCTGCAGTGGGATTTGAACCCCAGGCCATAGCTTCTCAGAGAACAATAAGTACGTAATTCAAAGATGTGTCTAAGGTGGCCATCTTGGATGTCACGTTTAACTTTTTTAAAAATCTGAAAAACATTCATTTAAGGATCATCCATGTGAAGTTTGGTCAAAATTGACCAAGCTGTTTTTGAAGATTATTCCTATATAATTCTATGTATGGGGCAGGGCCAAATGTGACCCCAGGATCACTATTTGAACAAGCTTGGTAGAGGACCATAACCTTATAGTAAATGCAAAATATTAAACCTCTGGCTCTTTTAGTTTCAGAGAAGAAGATTTTTTACGTATTTCCCTTTAGAAGTCTATATAAAACATGTGACCATGGGATGGGGCCAAATGTGACTCAAGTTTTACCATTTGATCAAACTTGGTAGAGGACCAAAAGCTTATAGCAAATGCAAAATACTAAACCTCTGGCTCTTGCAGTTTCAGAGAAGAATATCTTTTAAGTTTTTCCATGTACAAGTCTATGTAAAACATGTGACCCCTGGGGCGGGATCAAATGTGACCCCAGGGTCACCATTGAACAAACTTTGAAAAGGACCATAAGCTTATAGTAAATGCAAAATATTAAACCACTGGCTGTTGTAGTTTCAGAGAAGAAGATTTTTGATTGTTTTCCTACATGGCTATGTAAAACTGTGATCCCCGGCAGTAGGAACGCCACGGACCTATAACATATCAGTTCTGTTCGCATTTTAACTCCGCGAACATGGACTATTTCTTTGTATTTTACGGACTATTTTACGAATTTTCAATTAAAACAGACGCCATTTTTTTACACCCGAAATTGGGCGCGCTGCGTCGGCGAGCACTACGGGAACCTATGGAGTCTAACAACACGCGTACAGTGTTTCATACCGTAGATAATGTAAAAACTAATACCTTACCGGACGAAATAACGTCCCATTATGTGTCAACACGATGCAGTGTTGGTGACTGACAGGTCACCGTGACATAACTTGACACTTGAAATTGACATGTTGGTCAAATTGGATTTGGGATTACTGTCTGCTGCTAGAGGTCCATGATCAAGGTATTTGTTTTGTCATTAAAATGAGTTTGTTAATAAACAGTACACACCACTTTTAGATCGTACATATTTAGACATTAGCCAAATATAGTGCCTAAAAAAGTGGCGTATACTGTTTAATAGAAAGTTCATATTTTTCACTCCGATCTTTCCAGTAACTGGATGTACAGTAAACTGTAGAACGTTTCGTGGAATAAAACAATTACTAGTAGAAATGCTATCAATGTCCCCAGCACCCCGCTCCCACCCAAGTACGGTAGATTGGGGTGTGGGGGTAGATGGAACTTGCATACCGAAAACAAGGAGGGAAAAGGAAACTAGAAACCCCCTCCACCCCACCCCCACCCCTCAGATGCATGAATGTTAATTGTTAGCGTTGTCTCTATATCGTTATGTTATTCCCATTTTCGTGAATACATAACCCGATACAACTACCATTGAAACAATGTAAACTGCCATAGACATTTGACTGAAATCGGTCAGATTCATATTTATGTACAGTAAAGTTTTGTGGCAAGGAAGTGATTTTGAATTGACATTTATTTACATTTATTACATACTTTCTGTTGCGAAATAAACAACGCAGTTTCGAGAAAGTACACTTCACTTAAAAGCCTTTAAGGAGGTGGAGCTACTACGCTTGCCTCCAATGTGTTATTGAGCACAAGTAGTATCCATGCTTTATTTAATTTAGTTCTTCTTTATCTTTTCTTTTTTAAATATGTTACATTATGTATAACAAAGGATAAACTATGTCTGTTTGATCATTGACATTGGATTGATGTTGTTTTCAGAAAGGCCTCAAATGTGAATCGTGACCTTGAGCAGCTCTAAGTGAATTGATACTGACGACTTCAGAATATCAAGCCGTATTAAATGCCATTGGTTCATATGGAGGTGAGAGCCTTTTAAAAAATTGTTTGCACTTGTGTAGTTCTTTAAATGGAGCTTGTGTTATGCTTGCACGGTGCTGTTCAAAGTTAGAGTAAACAATGTTTTCAGTGATAATGCAGCGTGATTGTCATATGAGCTCGTGTAAACTACATGTACTGGATACATGCGAAAACAAGTTGTGTTAAAGGTACACTAGGCAGTTTTTATTTGTTTAAAACCTCTGGAGTTCGGTTAATTTTTCTGCATAGTTTGCATTTGTGCATCATAAATATTATTTATTAGAATAGTTCAGAAGAAATTGTTTTACACATTACCTACTGTTGATAATAGTGCACCTATAATATATTTGATAGAATAACGAAGACAAAAATAACTTTTAATGCAAGCAGGTTTAAATTTAAAATGTTACAAGGTTAACAAATGGAGATGCTAATGTTAAAGCTTGATAAATACTTCAAGATTGCCGTGTGTCCCTTTAACATCAACTAATTACAATATGATTATGGTCTATGTGATGGGTCCCCAATTTATTAAAGGGACACAGAGCAAATTTCTAATCTTGTGTCTGTTTTACACATTTTCACATCAGAACAGACCACACATCTACAAAAGTGTCTTCTCAACTGCCCTATTTTATCATGTTTTATTTCTAAAACTAGGGGCATCACCAGGTTTTGAGAGAGAAAATAAATAGTTGTATATTAATGTTTTCTCCCCATGTTGATGTGCCATTTACTCAGTTTTGGTCAAGGGACGTTTATAGCATATCGGCTTTGAATCCAGTGAACACGGATTCAATTCTTACTGGCGCCACTGGGTTACTTCGATGTGTCCTGCTAGCCCCGTTCGTCTGATGGGAACGTAAACCGGATGGTCCTTTTATCGGAGTCTGTCCTACAAGCACGTTAAAGAACCATAGGTATCTAATCGGTAACAAGCGTTGGGCAGGGTTCCTGGATTCCTATGTATATTTCCTCCTCTCTTTGGGGCGGCTCGAAATAACCTAAACAACGTGTTGATGAGGCGTTAAACAATAATTAAATTGTAAACTGTCCCATTCCCCTAAACATGCCCCCCCCCCCCCCCCCCCCTCGCAACACCTGATTCAAATTGAATACTCTGCTCGACTTATATTAACTTTTTATTCTATGTCTTTCTTTTCTTTCAGTCTGCACGTCATGTGGAAGAAGACTACATGTACACCACTGTCCAGAGTCAATGCTGAAGTTTATGTTCGCTCAATTATTTGCTTAATAAAGTATACATATGAACTAACATATTGTCTTTATAAGTATGTCTTCCACCACAAAGTGGTAGGTGAGACAGATTATATTTGGCCTTTCCGTTCGTCCGTCACAAATCTTGTCTGCGCTACTTGTTGGATTTTGACGAAACTTTGTACGAAGCATCAGTATGTGAATATCAAATATTGAAGGTCAAGGGCTCCGTGACCCAATAATGATTATGAAAAACCTTGTCTGCACTGTCCACTTCCCCAGAAGCAAAATTCATGGTTTGAGTGCATTTGGTGAGAGAATGATGCCTTTTGATTTTGAGGTCATTAGGTCAAAGGTCATTGTCACCGTGACATGATAATGTAAAATATTGTAAACTTAAGTCCACTTTCCCTAAAGCAAATCTCATGAATAATTTTGAGGTTAATAGGTCAAAGGTCAATATCACCCTGATATATTCAAACGTCATGGTTTGACTGCCTTTGGTAAGAGTATGATCCCTATTAATATTGAGGTCAATAAATCTGAGGTCAACGCCACAGTGACTTGATCATGAAAAATCGTGTCCGCAATCAAACTCTTTATTACTTTCTGAAGCTAATTTCATAAAACTTCATACTTCCACTGCCTTTGGTGAAATGATAATCCCTGTTTATTTTGAAGTCAGTACTTGAAAGGTCCGTTACCATGAACGGAAAAAGAAAAGTATTGCCCACACAGTTTTTCCTCTTACCTAAAGCATATTTCATGAAACTTCATTGGTGGACAGTGGAAAGAGGATGATCGTTTGATTTTTAGGTAAAAGGTCAAGTCCACTATCCAAGGATAAGCATTTGTTACAACACACATGTTATAATATTAATGGTATAATATATGAATATTTTCTTGCACAATCTTGAATCCGGTAAAACAAGTGGTTTTGTTCACCGATATTGTCGCCTCTGAACCAAACCACTGCTTTTTAATTTACAGGATTCAACAGTGTTTAAGACATATTCCGATCATCCATTTTTTTTTTAAATCATAAATTAAAATATATATATATTAAAACAAACAAAACATAATATTTGATTAAAACAGACGTATTCAAATTTTCAAGGTAGCAATATTCGCAGAATATAGTAGATTTCAATTGCTGAAAACAAACATGTATTTTTTTTTCAGGAAAAAATAATTCCATGAATATAGTATTTATCATGATTATATATGTTCAGGGAAATGTTTAATATGTCTGTTTTCAAATACTACAGATCGTAACGCACCGCACATGTATATTCAGTATTTACTTTCAATATAGTAGTGAGTATGAATGCGTTCTGGGACCATATAAATATAAAAGAATAATATATATAAATATATATATATAACTATATATGCCCTATAAATATAAACGACCCGCACTTTTTGGTTTCACGCGTACAGTGTTTCACAACACCACACATCTGGCAATTGCTCCATTGACACAATGTCATGTCCACATGTTTATGTTATGAAATCTTCGAGTCTACACATAATCATGTTTGTTACTGACAGTAGAATGTCTGTTACTCGTCAGTCATTTATTTACTTGGTTAAAGGGACACATGCCAATCTTGCTTTCTTTAAAACTCGAGTCGCCCCCTCAGTTTTAAACGAACAGTTAAAAGAATATAATTCTTTCTGCCTGTTAAACTAATATTAGTTTATCGCTTTTTCTGATTTCGAAAATTAACTCTGCAACGTATGTTGCCGCCATCATGATTTCATTTTCCGATATACAGTTGCAACATTGTTAAAATACATTGGCCACTCTGACATAAACCCAAAGCATGTATAGATAAAAAATTAGTGTAAACTATATGGACACATACATTTTAAATATATGTGTTTACATAACGAAATTATTTAATTGTTTTTGTAGCCGGTCGTCTTTCCTTAATGGATATGAATGTTGCCGTCTTTGGGTCGGACGGTCCTGTTACTTAATTAGTGCTTGTCTCCGTTTATTGAAATTCTACATATATACAGAGGAGAGATGTATCTATATGATTTCGTTTTTATTCTCGCTTCTAAAATGATGAAATAAATCGAATTTGATTACAACTGCGCATTCGCAGCTATATACAACTTAATCAATACGTTATGGAGGGTGGTGGGGGTGGGATGAGGGGCGGGTTGCAGGGATACTACCGTAATGATGTCCTTGAAAAAAACTGTGAACATTCTACTCTAATAATTTATTAAATACAGAACAATGTTGAAATCAATATATCTCTTAAAAAGGATTTCACAATTTCATGGTTTTATATCCCACGTGTAAATTAACTTCGAAAGGCGATTGATTGTTCATATTTTAGCGAACACGGTGTACTTTGTTAATTTTGGGAAAAAAAAAGTACTTTTTTCTGATTGACTTTAAATTTTGGTTTTTAATAGTCGACATGTCAATGAACACTTTCATGAAAAAAAAATCGTTCTCGCTGTTAAAACTTCATTTTTTTGCATTTTTTTCGGATCCAGAAAATTAACACTGCAACATATATTTTCACCATCCTCATTTCCTTTCCCGACGTACTGTTGCAATTTGGTTTGTTAAAACCTATTCGGAGCACTCCGGCATAAACCAAAAGCATGTATAGATCAGAAATTTAATCTGGAATGCATGGATACATACATTTGAAATATATGTATTGAAATAATTCCATTATTTCATTTCTTGTGTACCCGGTCGCGTCTGTAAATGTATATGCGTTATGCCGTCTTTGAGTCCGTGGGTCATGTTAGTTAATTTTGGGAAAAAAAAAGTACTTGTCTCCGATTTCATTAAAATTTTGCATATGGACAGAGGAAAGATTTATCTACGCGTACATGCATTTGTTTTTATTCTCGCTTCTAAAATGACGAAATAAATCGATTTTGATTTAAAAGCGCATTGTTGGCAATTTAAACCTAAAAACAACCTAAATTCATCCCTTTGAAAAATACCTTTAACTATTAATGGAAATTACACGAAGTGTACACCAATTATGTTCGACCAATGTAGTTTGTGAATATTATTACTTTAACAACGATCTGTGATTGTGTTTTGTCATAATCACAGTTTATAGATAAGAGGTGTATAAATCTGACCAGTGCAAATTTTCCCAATAATGTCATTTTGTTATCGATTTTATCACGTGACCTTGTTTGATAAATATTCATACGCCATAGGGCTGGCGTTCCTACTGCGGAGCGGGCCAAATTTCACCATTTGAACAAACTTAGAAGAGGATCATAAGCTGTTGCTAAATGTTGTTGGTCAAATTTGGCCAAGCGGTTTCTGAGGAGAAGTTGTTTGAAGCAAAAGTTTACGACGACGGACGGACGGAAGACGGACGTCGGACGAAGAGTGATCCCAATAGCTCACCTGTGAGGATTCGGCTCAGGTGAGCTAAAAACACACACACACACACAAAACATATGCGTTTAGAGAATTTCTCAAATCGACATAATGCTAAAGGTAAAATCTAATTAATCACTTACGTTATGGAATGTACACACTTATATCACTATTCAGTGATCATTAAATAAAGTAATCAGTAATTGAGTTGGATGCAAATTTATTGAAACACAGTCATACAGTTGATTTTCCATTTAAAAGGGCAAGAGAGGATGAAACATCGTGAAATGAGATAATAAGGTAACACTATATTGATATAAGACATATGCATATGTTCATCTATGTTCATATAAGGATGTCTTCCTAGACCTCACACATTCATGGCGAGGTAGTAAACGGCTTTCGGCCACTAATGTTTTGTATAATTTGTATGATTTGTTTTCTTATTTCTATTTCTTGGTAATCTGCCTTGATATGAAAATCCTAGAATGAAGTTCCGTTTGGAAAGTTTCAGCTTCGCACATAGCCCAAAACAATTCTTCATAGATGCCTAATTTGACACCAGGGACAAACGGGGTAGCTCCACTGATTATCAGCCGAGTATATGCAATACCTTTTCACATTACGTGTTCTGCTTTAATTCCATTTAGCGATAGGAAAACAACAGATATTTCGACAATAAAACTTGTTTAAACACATTTTTGTACTGAAAAAATGCGATAACCTGTTTAAAACTGCATATGAGACGTTTTAATTTTACAATAGGCAAACATGTTAAGTCAAAACTAAGGTTTTATTTCATAGCCCAGCCCGTTTTGGTTTATTGAAAAAGAGGTTTGTTGGAGAGCGAAAGTTAATACTCGGACCACGTAATGCGCATGACACTTTCATTGCGCATTCAGTATTGATTAGTTTCAATCAAGTGATTGAGTTTATTGATCAATTTATAGTCTAGACAATCATCGTAATTACAACTGAGAAAACAGCTTATTGGAAATGGTACCGTTTACATAATACGAAAATCAATGAACCGTCAATTAAACTGCTGTAGTGGCTGCTAATATATCTTCTCAACCGCGATAATGTTCGAAATGTAATAATTGTCACTGTCAAGAAATTGCGTTGTATGGCATCGACATGGGAATTATAGAATGACTTCAATGCGAAGAAAACCTGAGAGTAGCAGATGTTTTATAGTTTTATATGACATACGATGTGATCGGTGAGAAAGTATAAGGTACATGTAGATCTAGAACATGGGTGACAATTAAAGTGATGAAAAGGAATTAACTCGGTATCAAACTCTTATTCCGCAACGTAATAAAGGTTTATCTTTCATGTTTTCTTTAATTATTTATTTTACATATTATGTTTTCTGGAAGGGTAATAAATACTGAAAAAGAGATCACATGGAAGCAATAAACATAAAGAAGAGAGAAACGTAGCAGACTCTGTTTTATTGAATCTGTTCATGAGAGGTAATATAAGGTGCAACACCTATCACGCCCCCAAGCACCTGATTTAATCGGTATTTTAAAATTAGGATTGATGATCGCAAAAGGACCACTTAGTAATAACACTACTGATGTGTAGTTGGGCGATCTTGATAGACGCCACACAGCACTAAACAAACGCAAGTGTGAATGTCAAGACATACTGAAAAGGAGATCCTTTTGAAGCAACAAACACAAATAAGAGAGAAAAGTAGCCTTGACTGAAATAAATATAAAAAGATCGGACAGGGAAAGTAGCATTCAAGGAGGAAAGTCAACCACAAAACACAGAAACAAACACGCAAACAGACAAACAAGAAGGCAAAAGTAATAACAAATGCAAACGACATCACAAATACAAAAGGGTTGACAATAGGGCTACCGCCTTGGAACGGTCAGTGGCAAAGTAGGCTACTGGGCGTTTAAACCGGTTCTAGGGTGCACCAAACCTCACACTTACCCTACTGTCATCCCATTAAAACAGGACAGTGTAAATAAAGAAATCCCCGCCATGATCTAATCTCTAACCAACAAGGCAGCATCAATAGGCAATATAAGTAAAACACAAATATGCTCGTGTACATATAATACAAAAAAACAATAGCCTAGACAGCCACAATGAAGGTACTCAATAAATTGGCAGAAGCCAGAGCAACAAGAAAATAAACAATTAAGGGCACGACAAGACCAGACCGCGGGCAAACATCAAACGCCACCGTCCTAATGGGCTTTAGGTAGGCGTCATCATAGGATCCACAACATGTCCGGTCATCGTACAATTAAAGAGGAAAGCGTAATTGCATTCAATGACGACAGTCAACCATAAAACACAAAAACAAACACGCAAACAGACAAATGAGAAGGCAAAAGTAATTAAAAATGCAAACGACATCATGAACACAAAAGGGTTGACAATAGGGCATCCGCCTTGGAACGGTCAGTGGACAAAAAGGCCACTGGGGGTTTAAACCAGGTTCTAGGGTGCACCAAACCTCACACTTACCCTATTGTCATCCCAATCAAACGGGAAAGTGTAAATAAAGAAAAACCCGCCATGAAATATTCTCTAACCAACAAGGCAGCGTTAAAAGGCAATATAAGTAAAACACCTAGATGCTCGTGTATATATAAATACAAAAAAAAAGCCTAGAAAGCCACAATGAAGGTACTCGATGACTTGGCAGAAGCCAGATCAACAAGAGAATACACCATTGAGGGCACGACAAGACAAGACCGCGGGCAAACATCAAACGCCACCGTCCTTATGGCTTTAGGTAGGCGTCATCATAGGATCCACAACCTTTCCGGTCATCGTACAATTAAAGAGGAAAGAGTAGTGGCGAACTGTAAAAGGGTCCACCACCAAGCATGCAGTACGTTGCAAGATGATAGGGTCATAACCTCTTTTGATAAACCATATTTGGAAAGAAGATCAGGGTTACGATAATAAATGTTTGCAAAGGTTTTACGAAGTTTATGGTAACGGTAAAAGGGTATGATAATGGTCCTTTGGAAACGGCCGAACACGACACATACAAAATATTGCAGTCTCGGTTTGACTGAGACTGTTCATGAACGGTAGTGAAATATGCTAGCTACCGCTCACCCTGATGGAGTAGCTTTTTAGTTATACAAAGAATACAAATATTAAAGTCCTCAACTCGAGTACAAGTTCTAGAAAAACGAATAAGTTGAGTCACATAGACCCCATAAGAAGTTGCTCGGGGAACATGCCCATTTAAGTGGGGATAATTAACAATGTCAAAATTAAACTCATCTCTCTTGTCATAGATTTTGCTAATAATTTCACCAGTTTCAATAGGGAGATCTTAATCAAGAAAAGAAGCGTTATTATCAGAAATATTAGCCTTGTTAAGCTGAAGTTCATTAGGATAAATATTACTAACCATAGTTGGGAAGAAAGGGTTGGCAATGTTCAATATGTCATCCAGATACCGAGAGGTGTCATTAAAGGCGTATTAAAGTCTTCAATAACATCTGCCTGGGTATCTGGTGAAAAATCCAACATTAAATCTCTTTCATAGCAAAATAAAAAACAAATCTGCGACAAGTGGTGTACAGTACGTACCCATAGGGAAACCAGCAATTTGTCTAAAAAAGCGGTGGTTCCATACCTGACGAAAGTATCATCTAATAGGAAGATGAGTGCTTCACAAACTTCAAGTCCACATAGTATAATTGTCTAAACTGCCGTTAGTAAAAAACGCTTTAATATTATAACAGGCCATGAAATCATCATTTCCCTTTGAACAAAGTAATATCGGATTTAAGGAACTTACATTTAAAAATACCGAGACTATTTCCCTCGTTAAAGCTACAGAGTCCCTATTTTAACTGGTAATAACTCATGACTATGAATGAGTCACGGGTGAAGTAGTTTCAAATCGACCAACACCCAAAAGTCGGTATATAAGCAGAAATCGGCTTCAGACTATAGGTGATAAAAAAATAATTGCCCGAAATGGGATTTGAACCACTGCCTTGCACTTTTATGTTTTGAAATCTGTACGCTGAACCACTAGACCACCGATATTTATTGGTATGTTGTACCATTTTTAACACTAAATAGGCATAACGTAATAACGAGCGCGCGCACACAAACTCATCAAGCGCTAAATAATAAGTCTAGATCTGGTTGTTTTGAGGCGAAGTATTAGTTTCATATTGATAACCTACAGTATTACACCGGGCAATGTTAATTTACACGTGCCACAAGATGGACTACACATTTATTGATCCATTTTGAATTACGTTCAAATATGTTGTTATTTTGCCTCATAATAAATGGTAGTTAGCATACCAGTTTTTCAAGTAGCGTCATAGTTCAGTGGATAGAAATCAGAAGGTCGGTCATGTGTTCGAGCCCCGTTAGAGGCTAACTTTTTATTTCTGTAAAAATTACTGTTACCTGTATATAGGTACGATGTGCACAGGTCGGTGTATATACAGTAAATGATTTCCTGCGCTATATTTGCTCGCCTAAATACCCGATTTCGCCAGGAGCTGATGAGCATGCAGTTAAAACTAAAGACACGCCTACAAAGAAGGAATCGATTGATATAGAGACTCTGTAGCTTTAAGTGCAAATGTGATAAATAAATTCGTGGTCCAACCTCTGATATCATTTGCGAAATAAATCCTGTATTTAAAAACATAAGTTCATTATATTTTTAAATAATACTTTAAATAGTACTTTTATTATATCTGTCAAGAGAAATTTGTTATTAAACGAGTTATTTGTATAAAAGGCGCAAATGCTAAAATGAGATGAAACTATAACGTAATATAAGAAACATTTTGGTTGTACTTTTTAAATTATATGTAACGAACGTGTTGCTATTTTTGAAAAGTTTGCCATATGCAATCAGAGTTCTCATTTTAAAGGAAAACAATAACAACATGTTAAATGGAATATAAATTATAAGTATCCAAAATGTTTATTTGAACTGGTCCTTTTGGGTCATCGATCCCAAGATAGGCAACTTAAAAGCGTTGCTTTTTACATTACGTCACATAAACAGACTTAACAAAAACGGGAGTCTGCTACTACAAACGGATCTCCCTTTATAGTATGAATCAGTATCCAATTTGAGAAATTAAAATATTTGAATGAGTAATGAACTGTTTTTGTTTGTTTTACTGTCCTTATATTAATGTCCTACAGCCGCTTGCCTCATCTAATATAGTGTCTTTATTTTTCTCTTTATGCGAACCATATTATTTTTCTTATGATGGATTTTATGTTGCTACTAATTCATGATTGTATAACACACACGTCATAAGAGATATACAGAGATACTCGTATAATTATCAACGTTTAGTTTTGCATTTGTATGCTACATACGTTGCTGGAGAAGTGCAAGATATGTCTTATTTGGCATTTTATTCATCTTTAATGTTGGTATTTGTTTCTGTGGGTGTTTTTAATAAATGTCGTCCTTGAATGCTACTTTTCCTGTCCGATTTTTATATCTATATTTACATTTTATAGCGATGTCAAATTCCATTTCAATGCTTTATTGATTGCGGTCACCGACTCATAACCATAGGAATCTGTTAGATAGCAAGAGTAGAGCATGGCTCCCGGATTCCTATGTATCAATTCTCTCTCTCTTTCAATTCTCAAAATAATGTGCTGATGCCGTTAAACAACAAATCGATTATTTTCATCACTAACAATTCAAGAACATATAATATAAGGTTTATTAGTAACGACTTGAGCGTTTGTATTGACAGACATTTACACCACAAGAATGTCATCATGCATTGTCTAACATACAACATACATAATTATAATAGATATGTTTTAAAAAAAAACATGGTTAGTAGCCGAGCATATTTTGTGTTTTCTCTAACAAAGTACTCGTTTTATTCCGTAACCTCAACAACATTATCATAATACATATTGACAAAAGATGGCCAGTATCTAAACTACAGGCCGTATTAACCTAGAAAAGTGAGAAAAAAACACAGCACCCCAAACGCAATGGCACGGTAGGTCCACACTGTTTCACAAACAAAGAACAAATTAACTATACAGTGAAAATGATAATATGCAACACAAAGAGTGGTGAAGACAGGATTACCGACTTGGAACGGTCTGTAGGCAATTTGGCTGACTGGTTAGCTTATGTCGATTTTAAGTGTACACAGCTTTGCTATTAACCTGTCTCCAGCGCTCAAATTGACAAGACCGTGTAATTAAAAAAATATACTCATTAAAAATAAATCTCTAACAATAAAGTCCACATCCCGAGAAATTAGGAAACGATACAAGTATATGTTATTGTAAAACTATATAAAACATAATTAGAGACACCTCAGGATATATCCCGAATTGTAATAAACCACCAGAGCAGTTGCAGTCAAAGAGAAAACCAATCTAGGGTACGACCGAAGTACCCGAGGGACGAAATTTCGTGCACCAATCAGCGTTTCAGAAGGTGCAACCATGTAGTACTACGAGGTTATCCAGTATCAGGCTCTGTCAAGCATAATACACTCTTTATTCTATAGCCTCTACACATCTTAAATTGAATAAAAACATATATACTGAAAGGAAAAAGAAACGCAGGGTGCGTATTTCCGCTATATATTGAATGTTTAATATGCTACTGCTAATCAAATGTTACAATGCGACATTAGGCCTGTCCTTTTAGAAAAAAAAGTTTAAACAGCACTGAGCACACCAATGGTTACCCCTTTAAAGTTTCATTATCGTCAGAATGCGCATTTGGCTCAAGCAGGTGAGCAAACTTAGGCTTTAAATGTTGCAATCACTTAACATTAAATACAATACTGAACTGGCTCAATTTTTCAAAGAGGAACTTCAGCATTTATGAATTTTTTGTTACAACGTGTACTGTGATTAAAACGTCTAGAACATCACAGTTGTGTCCTTTCTCTAACTAACTGCACTTTTTTGTTTTACAAAACATCTTGGGATTTCCTTGGAATATATATGGAATTAAGTGTGCAGTATATGCAATATATAGCGGAAATACGCACCCTGCGTTTCTTTTTCCTTTCAGTATATATGTAAGTAGATTTTGTTCCGGCGTTTACTTGACATCGCATGATTTGAAAACAATATATTTTATTATGCTCATGTTTATTCAAGGATTTGGAATAATATAGCTATACAAATGCTGGTTACATAATATATACATGCTTATTATACAATTTGAGGATATTTTATAATTTTATTCAGTAATCATAGAAATCTTTGTGTTTGTAGTTTTGGAATTATTTGATGATTTTCTTAAACAACACCTACACACCGCACGTATGATAAATTGTCGAAACCCTTGATCAAATCCTCCAATAATGTAAGGGTTTATAGCGCTGTTCATCATATACGAATCGTTGGCAAGTTGCATTCCAACGCTGAGTCTATCTTGTTTGTAAATATCAGTGAGTTTGACTATAAAATATGGGATGAAACACACCCAATAGCCAACAGTAATTGCAATCATCATCACCGTAATTCTGAAATCAGCCTTAAATATGTCATTAATAGGCCTGATTGTGTTTGTCTTTTTTGTACTATATGCTACCACTGTTTTGAGTTCTGATTTGATATTAATAATTTTCATTTCGATTGATATACCATCTTCAACATGAATCGTATTATCTTTAACATTGGTATTGTTCGAAGTATTGTCAACTGTGTCACTTAAAGCGAAATTGATTGATGCCAAAGAATTTTGTTTTATAGAATATCTGTTGATGTTCGTCTTGGAAACTATTAATTTTCTTATAATAAGACTGTACAAAGCAATGAGAGTAAAACTTATAATCACAACAACAGTCAGGTCTATCAGGTTGCATACATTGAGTAGAACTTTTAATGCATTGTCTTTTGAAGCTCGGCAAACAAACCCTTGGACAGTATTTCCGTAGGTGTCGGTAAAATTGAGACGAGTTATGCCACCTGTGACAAAAACTGGTATAGAAATCAACATTGCAGCAATAATGGCAGTTGCAACTGCAATTTTAACTGATATCATTGTAAATTGCCATGCGGCATATTTGCATATTTTTCTGTATCTGTCAATACAAAGTAGCCACAGTACTAGGACGGAAGAACCAACGAGCCAATGGTTAATAAAATATATAATTTTACATCCCCAGACGTTCTTAAAACTAATTGAAAACAATATTACAATAATTTTATCTGTAAAAATGAGGCAAGACACCAAATCTATTGCACTTAGATACGATATTAAGACCATGGTTGCAGATTTCCGTGTGTTGTAAACGTAATACTGCAGAATCATGATATTGCCGATAATCCCAAGAAAATTGACAATGGCGTAATAAGAAATATTAGGGATGCTCTCTGTCACGTGTACAGCGTTCAATTCGTTCAGTAGTTCTTCGTTGCTGTAGAGTATTCCGTCTTCAGTGTCTGTCATAATCGTTGGTTTAGCCGGATAGACGCCAAATACTAAAATGTAAAATAAACTTATTCATGATTGCTGCTGTAACTGACATATATTTTCAGAGCTTTGCTGCGGTACGAGTTGTGTTTTTTACGGACATTCCAACATATATAAATTACATTGCCATTCATTTAAATTGTCTTGAAATTTTAGTTGACCGTTTGAAAAATACGATATTTAAACATATCGACAACTAGACATTATGTTGTGTCAGATCCAATTAATGTATAATAATATCAATTTTCAACATAATTAAGCATAAGCTTAGTAAAGGTTATAAGTCCAACAGGAAGATTAGCATTCACAGAATACAGTCACTCCAACAAGTATTTCAACGCAAAGGTGATTACAAAACAAAATAAAAGAGTAAAAAAACACATCACAACCATATAAGAGTGGACAACAGTGGTACCGCCTTGGAACGGTCAGTGGCAAAAGGGACCACCGGGCAGTTTAAACCGGTTCAAAGATGCACCAAACCTCACTCTTACCATGTCATCATCCCTAATCAACAGGACAGTGTAAATAAAAATAATCTCCACCGAGTTAACCCTTACATCTGAGAAAGCATAGATGTGTGTAATAAGAAAAAACACGGGAATGTTCATGTATAAAATATATAAAACATAGTTCAACCTAGAAGTTAATCTCATACTACTAAATTATAGTAGCTTTTATTGTGCTAGACGTGAACATGTGTTCTGCAATATTACTTCATGAATATTTACGTATGGTCAACTTCAGCGTATTCAGTTGTACTTTACACTACTGATATGATACTAACTTACACAACTGTATTTAGTTTAGCTTTACAGAATCCGATATGAAAAAGGTAACAGTGGCGTTGAGATGTATTATGTTGGTATTTACGTGTTCAAACTGGCGTAGATCCTTCTGTTTCTTTAGAAAGACTGCTGTTCCGATACACAATCAGGACAGTCTGAATTTCAAAATGGAGTTCAGATTTACCGGGCAATACGTAACAACATTCAAGTGTCAGCTGTAAGGTAGATAGATGCACGTGATATCTCATGAACAAAATATGATAATAGAAATATACAAATTTATTATATTCTTTTACTACACTTTAGTAGCAATTCATCAATCTGATTCAAAATGATAATTATTTTGCCCACTATATACGATGACCGCCTTTTTATATGACGTCATTAATATCACACTGCATTGGTAATATTACGTCATTTTGAAAATGGCTTCAAATATAAATAATCATAATTTATTTAAATGTTAAAGAAACATATCATTATACATACCTTTTAACACATTTAAAAGTAGAACACAACACAAGTGGTATTACAAGTTTCCTCAAAATATGTGTTTACTGATTATTTTCTCCAAAACAACTAAATCTATATAAGCCAAGTACTATATATTACTGTTGCATTCGTTTCGCTTTAAAACATTAGCCCCTTTCCAATATGAGTTATAATATGGAAGTTAAATCGTTTTTATGACTAACTATTTCCTTTCAAATTTACATTACTCTGATATCGTGACATATCTTTGGTTTAAACAAATGTTATTTCTCATTCTTTTTACAACGTGAGTTGTGTGCAAAGTAGAAAAAAAATGAATAAAAAGAAGGTTAAATACTTTTGATTTCTTTCAGTTGATCACATAAATATTGAAAACAATATGTACAATCGTATAGCTTATTTCCTGTTGACTAATAAGTGTTCGTCTTCATTACGTTTCCTTAAACTGATTTAAAATAATCAATCAGATTGTATGTATGTACAATTACACGTATTTTGCATGTGAGATTACTGATTAAATGTGAGCAGATGAATATAGTATAATTAAGATAATTGAAAACAAAATGTTGTTTCTGATAAATAAAAGTACATAAGGATATTCCGACAGATTGTCTTTACACTGCGAGCTCGTTTAATTACACATTGTACATAAAACAGTATCAAGGCAAAGAACAGTATTATAACATGCAAATTCAACGAACTATGAGACGTCCCTTACCGGTATAACCACCTATTAAAAACGGGCAAATGCATACTCCCTCATTTCCCCTCAAACACATGCTATATTTAATAATAAAAAAACAATATCTGGAGGCAGTAATTCAGAGGAGTAATATCCAGTAATAGTGAGTATGAAAATGACCTCCTGGCGGCTGAATTAGAACCGATCGTACGTTTTGCATGTGAATACTTCTCTCATATCCCTTAAACGCGTACATAAATTCCTTAAACCATCTCGAGACGACAATCAGAAGATCCAGTAATCTAATGCATGAAAAGTAAATGGCCGCCAGATGGCCATATTGAATTCGAGAGGACATTATTTTACAAATCTATAAACCCTCGTTTCCCTTAATACAACTATAACAATCATATTTTAGGCGTCAATCGTCAATTGCAAGATCCAGTTTTGTAATATTTGATATGAAAATGGCCGACGGGCAGGTATATTGGATCCGAGAGGAAAATCAGCATAAATAGAATCAAGTTTTGGGGACGGATGGGCAGAAGGATGTAGCGACGAACGGACAGAAGTGGGGTAAGTCTATAGTTTCTTAAAAGTAAAACCGGAATGGGACTTAGTATAAACTAATTTTAAATAATGATAAAGTTATAATTAACTCGGGGAAGAGCGTCTCAAATTACGAGCCGTATTAGTGATATCCGTTTTACACGATTTAAGTGACTGTGACAGTATTCTGTGAATGCTACTCTTCATGTTGGACTTATAAACTTTTCTTTTAATTAAACTGTTATATATCACTTACTCTGCAGTATGAAATGTGCCAAAAGTAACAAATGTACTCTAATGTTCAATATCAATTCGTAATACTTACACATCTTTTGACAGACAAAGATCTCCATTAATAAATTATTTATCTTTAAAATTCGTTGAGACCAACATTTCGCTTCCATTAAAAAACGAAGATATGAAAATCGAATAGGTAAAGTAGCATTCAAAGACGATACCACAAACAAACAAAGGAACAAAGAAAAACTATATATAAAAATGAATAAAAGGCAATATAAGACATCAAAAACACACAAGGTTTGACTATAGGGCTACCGCCTTGAAACGGTTCGCGGCAAAAACGACCGCTTGGGGTTTAAACCAGGTTTTAGATTGCACCAAACCTCAATCTTATCCAACTGTCATCCCAATAAACGGGACAGTGTAAATAAAGTTATCCCCGTCAGGTTATACTCTCTAACAAACAAGGCAGCATTAATAGGCAATATAATTAAAACACATACATGATCATGTATATATACTATAAAACAACAGAAGCCTAGCAAGCCACAAAGTAAGTACTCAATGACTTGAGTATCAAGAGAACCACGAACTGGAATAAAATATAATCGTTACTATTAGTCCAGCATTGATGAATCATAGGTTATATATCACTTACTCTGCAGTATAAAATGTGCCAAAAGTAACAAATGTACTCTAAAGTTCAATATCAATTCTTGGGATATATGCACGAGTACTTTTGCGTATTAATACTGCTCGACTTTAGGAGCGCAGTATTTATGCGCAACAGAACAAGTGCATATATCCCAATACAAATCAAAAAAACCTTTTTATTGCATACGCATTTCATGCGCTGTCATTTCTGCATTACTCTCATTTTTATGGAGATGTCGAGCACTTTAATTTCTGCATTACTCCAATTTTCATTGAGATATCGGCGCTGTCACTTCTGCATTACTATCATTTTCAAGGAGATGTCGAGCACTATTTCTGCATTACTCTCATTTTCATGGAGATATCGAGCGTTGTTGAGTACTGTCATTATTCTAATTTTCATGGAGTTGTCGAGTGTTGTCATTTCTGCATTACTCATATTTTCATGGAGATGTCGAGTGCAGTCGTTTCTGCATTACTCCCATTTTTATGAAGATGTCGAACGCTGTCATTTTTGCATTACTCCCATTTTCATGGAGATGTCGAGCACGGTCATTTCTTGCATTTCTCCAATTTTATGAAAATGTCGAATGCTGTCATTTTTGCACTACTCCCATTTTCATGGAGATGTCGAGCACTGTCATTTCTGCATTACTCATATTTTCATGGAGATGTCGAGTTGAGTCATTTCTGCATTACTATCATTTTTATGAAGATGTCGAACGCTGTCATTTTTGCATTACTCCCATTTTCATGGAGATGTCGAGCGCTGTAATTTCTGCATTTACTCTCATTTTCATGGATATGTTGAGCACTGTCATTTCTGCATTACTCCAATTTCCATGAAGATTTCGTGTGCTGTCATTTCTGCATTACTCCCATTTTTATGAACATGTCACTAACTGTAGCAGTCCAATAGGCACCAATGGTGCCTGGAGGTGCCTGGATATCTTAGAAAGAGCACCAGACCCTAGATAAACCAACACACGTATATATACACACACATCTGATCATATTATTTTGCACTTGGGATACAATTTTAATTTTATGTTGGAGTTATCATGGTGTTTGGTATTTAAAAGTGTTCTTGCAATGGACACAATTGTATAAATGTTTAAAAATATTGTTCCACGAAACAAATTACACTTGGCTTAATTACTTGTTCAAGTGGTACGTCCTTTGACATAAAATACAAATTTCACTTTTAATAGTAGTACTCACGCGAATCCCACACTCTACTCGATTCGCCGAGTTTGGTCGTATCGAGTGCCGCGCGGATCTACGCGAAGTCAGTGTTTGGACTCGGCGAATTCACGCGGCGAAAGTACGCCATTGTCGAGTCACTCATCAGAGTGATCAAACACTCCGAGTGACTCCGCGTAGAATCCAATTATAACCATGAGTGCACACCTGTGATGATTTTTTATTTGGAATAAAAAGAAATCTGAATTTTCCGACAACTGTTCAACTTGTCCGACAGCACGCTTGAAAAAGCAATCAATATCCAGAAAAAGTACAAACAATTAGACGCCGAGTGAATCATTTTTGTGCAAAGTTGACACGACTGATAAATACAATGAATACATTTCAAAACAAATACGTATTTCAAACTTTTAATGCATTTAATCACAAGTTTTGTTCGTTTCGGTTGTCCAAAAGTCACAGTCTTCAACCGACATAAATACCCATAATCCTTGGCCATTATGTACCTTTTAACAAGGCGGCACTAACAACGGGTTTATGACTCAGAATTCTTTAAAAAAAAAAAATCAGACTAAAGAACCCATCAATGTATTGATAATAAACAGCAGAATAGTATAAATTTGTTACAAATAACGATTATTGAAAAATATAATTATAATTTCCAGTATAATAATTACTGATTGAATTGTATGTTCATTCGCCGCGAAGCCGGTAATAGGAACCACCATATAACTGTCGTGACCCAGTATACATAATCCGGGCATTCGAATTTTCCCGCATCCATTTTCCAAATAAAATTGTCTTCTGCTTCAATTTTTTCTAAAGTTATTGAATAATTATGCCTTAAAATGACTGCAATTAGAAAACGTTGCACCTTTTACCTGTGCACTTTCGACTCGGCTAACTCCGAGTTTGTATACGCGAAGTATCGTGGCGTACATCCGTGGCTTAAGCAGGCCGAGAAGCTTTTTCCTCTCCGAGTAGTTTTATCATCTTAACTCTGCGTAATTACGCGATTTGTAAATTCCTCACTCGGTGTGAAAGATTAAAGTGTGGGGTTCGCGTGAATTGTACTGTAAGTAACTGGAAATAATAAAATTCTGTATAAAGTCAAGGTTTTGAGATGCTGTTTTGGCTAACAGAGTCTTCAGATACAGCAGATCAGATTGGAAAAGTTTGTCGTGATGTTCTATGAATAAAGAAACGGGCAAAACTGAATTTAAAAGATTGTGGTGAAGTTACGGCGTGCAATAAAAAAATTGGTAAATTTGTCGCAATGTTGTGGCTAACAAAAAAACATGCAAGTAAGTTTGTGGTGATGTTATGGTGTACGTTGGAAATAAATAAATGTTTCTGGCGAATGTATAGCATTTTGGCGAGTTGGCGGCAAATTCGACAAAGCTTACCATAATGTTTGCGGCAACATCACCGTTAGTGGCGAACATTGGCGAACAATTAAGAATTGTTATGGTGAACAAAATTGTTCGCTGCAAGCTTGCAGCAAACCGCATTTGGTAAGGAGTGTGTTTATGGACCAGGCAATGTTTATTTGGGCATTGGGAATGGTGCAAAATGGCATGGGACAGGTACTTTTTTGTCGCGACAAACCATGGGACTATACCTTTTTTTTCGTTTGCTTGCCATGGGACGTTCATTTTTTTTTATATAACAATTTTATTTGCACCGGACCCAACACCCCGATAAATATTGCCTGGTCCCTTAGGGTATACCAAACCGCACATTTCCTACAAACTCGCCATCATTAGTTGGTTATTAACGTTATTTGAAAATAATACGAAAGAATAGAAAGTAATTACTAAATGACTTGAGAGGTCAGAGCAAGTATTGACATAACAGTTAAGGGCAGGGACACTGCGAGATTGAAGACAAGCATTTAAAGTCCTTTTCAGGACTTAGGACTTCAGGACCTTTTCCTCTTCAAAAAAACATTCGCTAGAGAAAATACTACATTTTTGGCGTGTAATAATATTAAAGCGTTGTTTACTAACGGCAGTTTAGACACTTATACTACGTTGACTTGCTATGAAGTTTATGAAGCACTCATCTTCCTATTAGATAATATTTTCGTATGGAAACACCGTTTATAGACAAATTGTTGGTATCGATATGGGTACGAACTGTGCACCACTTGTCGCAGATTTGTTTTTATTTTGCTATGAAAGAGATTTCATGTTGAGTTTTCACCAGTTACCCAGGCAGATGTTATTGAAGCCTTTAATGACACCTCTCGGTATCTGGATGACATATTAAACATTGACAACTCTTTTTTCCAACTGTGGTTAATAATATGTATCCTAAAGAACTTCAGCTTAACAAAGCTAATATATCTGATAATAACGCTTCTTTTCTTGATTTAGATCTCTCGATTGAAAATGGTGAAATAATTAGCAAAATCTATGACAAGAGATGATTTTAATTTTGACATTGTTAATTATCCCCACTTGGATGGGGATGTTCCCCGAGTAACTTCTTCTGGGGTGTATGTGTCTCAACTTATTCGTTTTTCAAGAGCTTGTACCCGAGTTCTGGACATTAATATTCGTAAGTTTTTTATAATTAAAAAGCTACTCAATCAGGGTTACCGTTACCATACAATTCGTAAAACCTTTGCAAAATTGTATTATCTTAACCCTGATCTTCTTTCCATATATAAAAGTAATTAAAGGACTCTTCTGCGACAAGAACTATCACAACCTGACTTCTATGATGATGTGATTTATAAACTTCGTAAGATTCTTGGTCATGATCACTTTCATACTATCTTTGTTAAACTTGTTAAAATGTTTATATAAGAAGTTATGACTCTATCATTTTGCAACGTACTGTTACTTGGTGGTGGACCCTTTTACAGTTCGCCACAAGCCTTACCTCTTTAATTGTACGATGATTGGACAGGCTGAGGACCCTATGATGACTCCTACCTAAAGCCCATTGGGACGGTGACGTTTGATGTTTGTCTATGATCTTTCTTGTCGTGCCCTTAATGGTTTATTCGCTTGTTGCTCTGGCTTCTGCCAAGTCAATGAGTACCTTCATTGTGGCTTTCTAGGCTATTGTTTTTGTATTATACTTACACGAGCAAATTTGTGTTTTACTTATATTGCCTATTGATGCTGCCTTGTTGGTTAGAGATTAGATCATGGTGGGGATTTCTTTATGTACACTGTCCTGTTTTAATGGGATGACAGTAGGGTAAGTGTAAGGTTTGGTGCACCCTTTAACCGGTTAAACCCCAAGTGGCCTACTTTGCCACTAACCGTTCCAAGGCGGTAGCCCTATTGTCAACCCTTTTGTGTTTGTGATGTCGTTTGCATTTATTATTACTTTTGCCTTCTGGTTTGTCTTTTTGCGTGTTTTTTTCTGTGTTTTGTGGTTGACTGTCCTCCTTGAATGCTACTTTCCCTGTCCGATCTTTTTATATTTCTTTAGGTATACATTATAGGATCCGCAATGTGTGGGGTCATCGCACACACATAAAGCAAAGCATAGTTGCAAAAACTATAGGATCATGATCGATTTTGATACCTTTTCTTACAAGTTTGATAACGATTATATAACAGAAAAGGTCATGACCAATATTCCTACGGAGTTTGTAAATTTTGTCACCAAATACGACATGTGACGATATACGTCAGATTGTAATAGTCGGAGAATAGTTCATAAATTATTATTTTTTTATATTTTAAAAGTATCTTCCCGTACATCCAATCAATATTGTTATTTTTACATCCTACAGGGATTGTATGGCATTCATTGATCCACTTTTTCCTTAAACACGTGTTTCATATACCGCGTTGAAGGTTTTGTGCTCATCGACATTTTTGCCCATTTTATTAGGGTTTTCCTTAACTTTCCTCATTCTCTTGTATTAGACATTGACGTCGAGTTTTTGACCTCTTTTAACAGTCCGTAAGTTTACTAATATTATTTCTTATGGATCTTTGATACGATTCTATTTCGTAACTCTAATAAATACTAATTGGCCCCTATTTCGCTTTTCACAGAATGGTATAACTCTCCAAAAAAACAATTATGAGTCTATTAGTTAAATCTTTTAAAATAATTATTTCACCGCTTCGGTTACATTCTGCGTCATTAATACAAATTCCACAAAATAACTCATTTCTTAGAACTAAACCATATGTACGCCTTACACTTTTAAATCTTCATTCGGCAACCTCGTTTCATGTTCCTTCTTATATTATTACTAGGATTTTTAATAATGGCTCAAACGTTTCCGTAACTCCTCTAGCATCACATGTGTTGAGGAAATACCATTTAAAGTCTCCTTTCAGAAATCATTTAGTTCATTCAAGACGCATGGATTTTCTTAAACACGTGTGTTTCATATATTAATCCCTCTTTTAATAAGTGCAATGCTAAGAGGTGCGGTTGTTGCAATTATTTATCTTGCAAGTCCACCATTAAATCAGCTGTTAATGGTATATTGTTTAATGTATGTCTAGCTTCAAATGTTGATTGACGTACATTTCACGTCTTTTATGTTCTGACTTGAAATGCTCCACGTTGCGGTATACAATATTTTGGACAAACAGGTTGATCCTTAAAAAATCGATTTCGTGAACACAAATTTAATGCAAGTAATCCTCAAAAACTAAAAAAATACTTGTACCAACACTTTCGTCAGTCAGGTCATAATTTTAATAATGTAATTGTTCAACCGGTTGAATATATATTTTTTGATAATGATGCTACTTAAAGCTTTAAAATAAAAGCTAGACATATTGCAGAACTTAAGTGGATTAAAAACTTACAGACACCTTATCCACTCGGTCTTAATGACAATATGTATCAAGAAGGAAATATTTCTTAAGATCTTAATATTGACATTTTTTCTATATTTTATATTCGAAAGCGCACATCGAGGTCTCATAGTCTTAGGCGTAATGATAACATCAAACGTAAATCACATGTAATTATTTCTGTCGCTGATTTACAAACTTTTTTTAAACAGTCTGGAAAGCACTCAATGCTTTCACGGCTTACCTCTTTGTCCATTTCTTCACAAAGGTTTATCGACGAGGAAGCCGACACAATTTTCATTCGTACAGATCTCTTGTATAACACTGCTTCCATAGTTCAAAGCTACACACAACATGCTCTCCGACCCCATATTGACAAGGAGTCTGATTACGTCAGGCATTTTCTAAAACTACTATACATTAATAAAGGTAATGATTTCATTGACATGCCTAGTATTTTTCGAGATACTAGTGTAGTTGATTCTATCCCAAAATATTTCAAAAATTCCGAAAGTCCTGTAATTTGTTATGAGTATGGAAAGCCTATTAAAAATATTCTATTCAACTACAACAAAATAGTTTCTGACCTTGATATAGTACATAATACTCCAAAGGAATGTGAATGCAATACATCAGAATTTTGCTGTGCTCCAGCAGGTCATGTCATCACTGGTAATTTTGATATTGTTGATAAACGTATTCGGCATTGTTTTACGAAAGGTCCTATATATAGATTACCTTCAACTATTGATTATAATGCCTGTCGCGCCCAGATCGCCCACTCCACTGAACATTTTAGTATAAAATGGTGTCGTAGAGAACTTGCGGACACAAACTCGCTTTCTACCTGGAAAAAGTCAATTCTTAATATTATAGATACACGTATTAACTTTTGTAATGCTAACCCCTCTTTACTTCCAACGAGACCTAGGTTTCCCTTTCGTTATTTAAAATCGGGTATTCAGGAATTTCATAATAAATTTCTTTTAGTTCCTGCAGATAAAGCAGCTAATAATGTAATTATTGTTTGACGCCTACATTACGTCAATGTTTTATTTCTGGAAATCGGCAGCACCAATTCGTATACTCCAGTTTATTCCACTGAGGATGATGATGATGTTGTTTCCGCACATATAACTCGGTGCAGTACTTTCAAGGCTGATGTAAACGATAAGCAAAATAAACTGCCTACTATGTACTGGATTCCTAAATTACATAAAAATCCGTATACGGCTCGCTTTTTTTCTAATTCTAGTGCCTCACCACAACAAACATCTCCAAACTTTTAACTTCTTGTCTTACTGCCGTTAAAGATCACGTTAAACTATATTGTGATAAAACTGTTGTAAACACTGGGATTAATTTATATTGGTCTATAAAAAATTCAGGAGACGTTATTGATACAAATTTCAATAAACGTCAAGTTTCACCAATAAGCACTTATGACTTCTCTACACTATATACAACCTTACCACATCACCTTATTAAAGGCAAGCTAATTTCTCTTATTTAAAAAACATTAGCTAGAGAAAATACTACATTTTTGGCGTGTAATAATATTAAAGCGTTTTTTACTAACGGCAGTTTAGACAATACTACTATGTGGACTTATTTATTGCATTTATTATTAATTTTGCCTTTTCGCTTGTCTGTTTGCGTGTTTGTTTTTGTGTTTTGTGGTTGACTGTTGTCCTTGAATGCTGCGTTCCCTGTCCGATATTTCTATCCTTCTTTGCTATGAAGTTGGTGAAGCACTCATCTTCCTATTAGATAATATATTCGTCAGGTATGGAACCACCGTTTATAGACAAATTGTTAGTATCCCTATGGGTACGAACTGTGCACCACTTGTCGCAGATTTGTTTTTATTTTGCTATGAAAGAGATTTCATGTTGAGTTTTCACCAGTTACCCAGGCAGATTTTATTGAAGCCTTTAATGACACCTCTCGGTATCTGGATGACATATTAAACATTGACAACTCTTTTTTCCAACTGTGGTTAATAATATGTATCCTAAAGAACTTCAGCTTAACAAAGCTAATATATCTGATAATAACGCTTCTTTTCTTGATTTAGATCTCTCGATTGAAAATGGTGAAATAATTAGCAAAATCTATGACAAGAGATGATTTTAATTTTGACATTGTTAATTATCCCCACTTGGATGGGGATGTTCCCCGAGTAACTTCTTCTGGGGTGTATGTGTCTCAACTTATTCGTTTTTCAAGAGCTTGTACCCGAGTTCTGGACATTAATATTCGTAAGTTTTTTATAATTAAAAAGCTACTCAATCAGGGTTACCGTTACCATACAATTCGTAAAACCTTTGCAAAATTGTATTATCTTAACCCTGATCTTCTTTCCATATATAAAAGTAATTAAAGGACTCTTCTGCGACAAGAACTATCACAACCTGACTTCTATGATGATGTGATTTATAAACTTCGTAAGATTCTTGGTCATGATCACTTTCATACTATCTTTGTTAAACTTGTTAAAATGTTTATATAAGAAGTTATGACTCTATCATTTTGCAACGTACTGTTACTTGGTGGTGGACCCTTTTACAGTTCGCCACAAGCCTTACCTCTTTAATTGTACGATGATTGGACAGGCTGAGGACCCTATGATGACTCCTACCTAAAGCCCATTGGGACGGTGACGTTTGATGTTTGTCTATGATCTTTCTTGTCGTGCCCTTAATGGTTTATTCGCTTGTTGCTCTGGCTTCTGCCAAGTCAATGAGTACCTTCATTGTGGCTTTCTAGGCTATTGTTTTTGTATTATACTTACACGAGCAAATTTGTGTTTTACTTATATTGCCTATTGATGCTGCCTTGTTGGTTAGAGATTAGATCATGGTGGGGATTTCTTTATGTACACTGTCCTGTTTTAATGGGATGACAGTAGGGTAAGTGTAAGGTTTGGTGCACCCTTTTACCGGTTAAACTCCAAGTGGCCTACTTTGCCACTAACCGTTCCAAGGCGGTAGCCCTATTGTCAACCCTTTTGTGTTTGTGATGTCGTTTGCATTTATTATTACTTTTGCCTTCTGGTTTGTCTTTTTGCTTGTTTTTTTCTGTGTTTTGTGGTTGACTGTCCTCCTTGAATGCTACTTTCCCTGTCCGATCTTTTTATATTTCTTTAGGTATACATTATAGGATCCGCAATGTGTGGGGTCATCGCACACACATAAAGCAAAGCATAGTTGCAAAAACTATAGGATCATGATCGATTTTGATACCTTTTCTTACAAGTTTGATAACGATTATATAACAGAAAAGGTCATGACCAATATTCCTACGGAGTTTGTAAATTTTGTCACCAAATACGACATGTGACGATATACGTCAGATTGTAATAGTCGGAGAATAGTTCATAAATTTATATTTTTTTATATTTTAAAAGTATCTTCCCGTACATCCAATCAATATTGTTATTTTAACATCCTACAGGGATTGTATGGCATTCATTGATCCACTTTTTCCTTAAACACGTGTTTCATATACCGCGTTGAAGGTTTTGTGCTCATCGACATTTTTGCCCATTTTATTAGGGTTTTCCTTAACTTTCCTCATTCTCTTGTATTAGACATTGACGTCGAGTTTTTGACCTCTTTTAACAGTCCGTAAGTTTACTAATATTATTTCTTATGGATCTTTGATACGATTCTATTTCGTAACTCTAATAAATACTAATTGCCCCCTATTTCGCTTTTCACAGAATGGTATAACTCTCCAAAAAAACAATTATGAGTCTATTAGTTAAATCTTTTAAAATAAATATTTCACCGCTTCGGTTACATTCTGCGTCATTAATACAAATTCCACAAAATAACTCATTTCTTAGAACTAAACCATATGTACGCCTTACACTTTTAAATCTTCATTCGGCAACCTCGTTTCATGTTCCTTCTTATATTATTACTAGTTTTTTAATAATGGCTCAAACGTTTCCGTAACTCCTCTAGCATCACATGTGTTGAGGAAATACCATTTAAAGTCTCCTTTCAGAAATCATTTAGTTCATTCAAGACGCATGGATTTTCTTAAACACGTGTGTTTCATATATTAATCCCTCTATTAATAAGTGCAATGCTAAGAGGTGCGGTTGTTGCAATTATTTATCTTGCAAGTCCACCATTAAATCAGCTGTTAATGGTATATTGTTTAATGTATGTCTAGCTTCAAATGTTGATTGACGTACATTTCACGTCTTTTATGTTCTGACTTGAAATGCTCCACATTGCGGTATACAATATTTTGGACAAACAGGTTGATCCTTAAAAGTTCGATTTCGTGAACACAAATTTAATGCAAGTAATCCTCAAAAACTAAAAAAATACTTGGACCAACACTTTTGTCAGTCAGGTCATAATTTTAATAATGTAATTGTTCAACCGGTTGAATATATATTTTTTGATAATGATGCTACTTAAAGCTTTAAAATAAAAGCTAGACATATTGCAGAACTTAAGTGGATGAAAAACTTACAGACACCTTATCCACTCGGTCTTAATGACAATATGTATCAAGAAGGAAATATTTCTTAAGATCTTAATATTGACATTTTTTCTATATTTCATATTCGAAAGCACACATCGAGGTCTCATAGTCTTAGGCGTAATGGTAACATCAAACGTAAATCACATGTAATTATTTCTGTCGCTGATTTACAAACTTTTTTTAAACAGTCTGGAAAGCACTCAATGCTTTCACGGCTTACCTCTTTGTCCATTTCTTCACAAAGGTTTATCGACGAGGAAGCCGACACAATTTTCATTCGTACAGATCTCTTGTATAACACTGCTTCCATAGTTCAAAGCTACACACAACATGCTCTCCGACCCCATATTGACAAGGAGTCTGATTACGTCAGGCATTTTCTAAAACTACTATACATTAATAAAGGTAATGATTTCATTGACATGCCTAGTATTTTTCGAGATACTAGTGTAGTTGATTCTATCCCAAAATATTTCAAAAATTCCGAAAGTCCTGTAATGTGTTATGAGTATGGAAAGCCTATTAAAAATATTCTATTCAACTACATCAAAATAGTTTCTGACCTTGATATAGTACATAATACTCCAAAGGAATGTGAATGCAATACATCAGAATGTTGCTGTGCTCCAGCAGGTCATGTCATCACTGGTAATTTTGATATTGTTGATAAACGTATTCGGCATTGTTTTAGTCCTATATATAGATTACCTTCAACTATTGATTATAATGCCTGTCGCGCCCAGATCGCCCACTCCACTGAACATTTTAGTATAAAATGGTGTCGTAGAGAACTTGCGGACACAAACTCGCTTTCTACCTGGAAAAAGTCAATTCTTAATATTATAGATACACGTATTAACTTTTGTAATGCTAACCCCTCTTTACTTCCAACGAGACCTAGGTTTCCCTTTCGTTATTTAAAATCGGGTATTCAGGAATTTCATAATAAATTTCTTTTAGTTCCTGCAGATAAAGCAGCTAATAATGTAATTATTGTTTGACGCCTACATTACATCAATGTTTTATTTCTGGAAATCGGCAGCACCAATTCGTATACTCCAGTTTATTCCACTGAGGATGATGATGATGTTGTTTCCGCACATATAACTCGGTGCAGTACTTTCAAGGCTGATGTAAACGATAAGCAAAATAAACTGCCTACTATGTACTGGATTCCTAAATTACATAAAAATCCGTATAAGGCTCGCTTTTTTTCTAATTCTAGTGCCTCACCACAACAAACATCTCCAAACTTTTAACTTCTTGTCTTACTGCCGTTAAAGATCACGTTAAACTATATTGTGATAAAACTGTTGTAAACACTGGGATTAATTTATATTGGTCTATAAAAAATTCAGGAGACGTTATTGATACAAATTTCAATAAACGTCAAGTTTCACCAATAAGCACTTATGACTTCTCTACACTATATACAACCTTACCACATCACCTTATTAAAGGCAAGCTAATTTCTCTTATTTAAAAAACATTAGCTAGAGAAAATACTACATTTTTGGCGTGTAATAATATTAAAGCGTTTTTTACTAACGGCAGTTTAGACAATAATACTATGTGGACTTATTTATTGCATTTATTATTAATTTTGCCTTTTCGCTTGTCTGTTTGCGTGTTTGTTTTTGTGTTTTGTGGTTGACTGTCGTCCTTGAATGCTGCGTTCCCTGTCCGATATTTCTATCCTTCTTTGCTATGAAGTTGGTGAAGCACTCATCTTCCTATTAGATAATATTTTCGTCAGGTATGGAACCACCGTTTTTAGACAAATTGTTGGTATCCCTATGGGTACGAACTGTGCACCACTTGTCGCAGATTTGTTTTTATTTTGCTATGAAAGAGATTTCATGTTGGGTCTTTCACCAGATACCCAGGCAGATGTTATTGAAGCCTTTAATACGCCTTTAATGACACCTCTCGGTATATGGATGACATAATGAACATTGACAACCCTTTCTTTCCAAATATGGTTAATAATATTTATCCTAATGAACTTCAGCTTAACAAGGCTAATATTTCTGATATTAACGCTTCTTTTCTTGATTTAGATCTCCCTATTGAAACTGGTGAAATTATTAGCAAAATCTATGACAAGAGAGATGATTTAAATTTTGACATTGTTAATTATCCCCACTTAGATGGGCATGTTCCCCGAGCAACTTATTATGTGGTCTATGTGTCTCAACTTATTCGTTTTTCTAGAGCTTGTACTCGAGTTGAGGACTTTAATATTCGTAATCATTGTATAACTAAAAGAGGTAGTGTCTTACCACAGCCAGACGGTTTTCACCAAGTCATGTTCCCCAGTCTCACAGTATAACTATTTAATTTGAACAGTGTCTGACAAACAACATGTGCATATTATTTTTGCTAATACAGCTAATATACGCATTTTAAATACAACATACAATTGCTGCTTATCTGTATAATCCAAATTTTAATAAAAAAATAAATGGAAAAAGGAAATATAACATGCACAGAACACAGTCAACCAAACCACGTCTTCGAGCAAGCTTACACTTTTATGCATAATCAGAAGCATCGTACATGATACAATAAACATAAACGGGTTGCCAATAGGAGTACCGCCGTGGCGATATTAGTGGCTAAACGGCCGATGGTGTTTAAACAAGATTCAAAGAGATTACATCTCATATTTAAGCAAAACATAAATAAGCAATTTATACTGCACTCTCGGACATACGGCCCTCGAGAAATAGTATACACCTCATATTTTAAAAACTAATTCTATAAATAGTACTTGTTTTGCATGTCCTAGCAATATATTTACCTACAGCTGAAATATGTAGCAAAGACATTACGGATACCAGCTATACACATTCAATAATAGTCAAAGACGTGAATTTATCAGCCTTTAAAACAACACGCATAATGTTGTCTTTACCTGTTCAGCAGATAATTATATGATAGATATGTAACTGTAATGTGTGGAAATAATTACAACTAAATAGACCCCCTTAGACATGTGACTGGTAATCGCCGTGATTGTTGTCATGTGTCATTAGTTTTGCTGTCATTAGTGGTGCAACAATTACTATAATTTCTATTCTGGCGATATCGAGCAGTAAAAAAGAAATTAAAACTGCGGATTACATGAATTTTGTTCATCTAATTTGACGACCTCATCCAATCATCATTGATATTTATTTTTCAAATATTTAGGGAACTATTTTTAAAGATACAACCAGTAGATTCAATCAGGTAGATGAAAGCAGCAATACATTAGATATCAATCGGTCGAGTGGTGTGAATATGTTTTATAACCCAGTATATCAATCTGATGAAGTATTTTCCAAACCAAATGCCCATTTTTTTATTGATAATGATAGATACATCGGGAGCTGTATAACTAAACTATCAAACGACAAAGAGAGAACATCCTTGGGTTGATACGTCAACTCCGTACCACGATTTCGTTATCACGTAAGTAATAAAGAAACAATAGTATTTTTAAAGAGAACATTCTTGCGCAAATTCCCCATTTTACACTATTGCAATGGCACTGCACGAGATGTATTGATATTCTGTTATTAAATTGAGTGTTATGTATATTTATATATTTTACTGTTGTTTGATAAGGTACGGTCGGTTTGGAAATACGTGGACTGTTTGTACAGTGATACACCCCTTTAAGCCGTCCATGCATACCATTGCAGAGTATGTATGCATCTATCATATCGCAACAATCTGACATGAAAAGTGAATATCCACATCGTGACAAGTAGGATAACATATATTAATAATGTACAGGGGTAGTTAAACACTTGGTGTTCATTGTCTTGCCAGTCGCCAGCGGTCTCTTCACTACCGACCTTTCCAAAGCGGTACATCTGTTGTTTTAAAACAATAATATGTTGTTGGTTTCCCGCACTTTACTTCTAAATTATTTCTTATCCCCTTAAGTGTTGTATGTTTCGACTGCGTTTAATAAATGATTTATTTCTCGTTCGATCTTTGTTTCTTTCTTCATAGTATCCCTCTCATCGTGTGTGATATTGTCCTGTTCATTGTATATTTAATTTGATGTCAATAGGGTCAGTGTGAGGTTTGGTGAACCCTAGAACCTAGTTTAAACCCCAAGCGGCCTTTTTTGCTACTGACCGTTCCAAGGTGGTAGCCCTATTTTCAACCCTTTCGTGTTTGTGATGTCTTATTTGGCCTTTTTTTCATCTTTAAAGCTGTTCTGTTTGTTTGTGTGTGTTTGTGGTTGATGAATCAGTCCAATATAGAAATACGTCTTGAATATTGCATTAAATGTACATGTACGTTTGACAGCTAGCAATATACCACTACCATTACGAATAGAACGAATAAATACAACACTGCAACGTAACATTTGAGTGATTTATTGTCAGGTTGCAGATGAGTCTTGCCATTGCTAAAGTCCACATCAAAGTTTAAAAAGACATGATGCTAAAGTGAAACATTACACAATACATGAACTAGTATCATCTAACTACGAGGCTCATTCAATAAATAGTTACAAGAACATGTATATAGTATTTTTTCAGTACTGAGCACATATTAATAACTACGTCTTTAATACTAATTTATTTATTGCAGAACTGTGCATATGTTTACTATGTTTGTTTCTAAATGACTACTATCAACTGTGTATTGATAATTAGTTCAGTTGAAGCTTAAAAATGCGAACAAATACATATAATCTATATATCTACTTATTAAATGGATTTGAGATATAACGGACATAGCAGATATCAGCTATCAACAATCAAACATTGTCAGATAAATTAACTTCTGTGTACTACTCACTTGAAAGAAACACGCAGAAGGAGTCGCTTACACACTGCATGTTTAGTGGTGGACCCATGTACAGTTCGCCACTATCCTCAAATTACGGCACCATTTGATATTTGGCTTTAAGCTTTTCTTGTCGTACTCTTAATGGAGTGTTATCGTGTTGCTCTGGATTCTTCCGAGTCAGTCAGTACTTGCATTGTGGTTCTATGCTTTTGTTTTTATATTCATATATACATGATCATCTATGTGTTATACTAATATTGTCTATTAACGTTGCCTGGTTTGTTAGAGAAAATAACCTGGCGTTTTTGTTAATTGACACAGTCTCGTTTTATTGGGATGACAATGAACATACTCTGACTCGTGTAAGGGACAATAAGCATGCTTTACAACTTGAATTCCTAGAGAACTTGTCTGAAAAACTTGTATAAACACACACACATACACACACACACACACACACACACACACACACGAGTGGGATCACATTTAAGGATTCAACCACACATATTTGTAGACAGTGACAATGAAATGTACCGGATCACTAGGATACTGTGAATTCAGTAAATGAACACTATATAAATATATATGTATACATATATATAGTGTATACATTTAATGCATAATTGTGATTTATGGTGACGAAAGTATACCTAGATATGCCATCAACACCATATCTAGGTATACTTTCGTCACCATAAATCACCATAAATCACATGATATTGCCGAATAAAGGGTGTACTTTCAGTAAACTTTTTATTAAAGTGTTCACATAAAAACGGCAGTAATGTCTAAATTGTCGCCTGAATAAAATATTAACATTTACTACGATATGCCAATTGCGCTTTTTAATCGAGTGCTGCTAACAAAAACCTCAACCTTTACCCATGAACATACATGCTTTCTTTAACAATATAAATATAATACACTATTTTATATAAAAAATAAAACATTCACATTCTCGCAATCTCTTAATGGGATGTACATTTATGAACACTTTTGTCCATTTTGGCGCTTGTGACAGAATAATTGCGAGATTGTGTACATACATATAAAATCAGTAGGCCATATTGCCTACTGACCATTCCAATAAGTATTAAAGTCTAACAGGAAATGCAGCTTTCACAGAACACAGTTAATCCAAAAATACGCAAAACGACAAACATGAGAGGTGTGAGAGGTGTGAGAGGTGTTGCATCTTATAAATACCTCTCATGAGCATCAATAAAACCGAGTCTGCCACTTTTCTTGTTTGTGTTTGTTGCTTCCAAGGGATCACCTTTTCAGTATTTAATGAAAACATGAAAGATAGATAGATCTTTATTTCCAATTTCCAATAGGCTTAAAAGGCCATGAGGATACAAAATACAATTACAAAGCATGGCAACAGTGTAGTTATTACAAACAGTACATGTCCAAATATGCAATGAGAAGGCGTTTATATAACACTTCCTTGCATAAATAAATTACTATTCATCACAATTTCCTTAAAACATGTATTATATCAAATGAGCCAAATAAAACAGCTTGTTATCCGTATGATAAACATATATCATATAATGTAAATATTAGTACAGATATACATGTCTTTTAATACACCACGGATTTTTAATAGTTATTAATAATTGCAATTTAATTGGTGATTACTTTAACTTAGTTTGTTTGCCAGAGACTTTAATTAAACAATGACATAGATACCCGTTGTTGAGTGAAGACAAGTGTTAACCCAGTAAATGAAAACACTTCACTGACAGTCAAACTACAAGACACACTTTACTGACGGTCCGTATTACCAATGTGCTAGCATTATTCACCAAAAAACGTTTCTAATTAAAATGGTCAATATGCTTGTTATCATATTGATTAATACGTACATAAATTTAAAAACATGACATAGATATTTACTTTTATTTCAAATTTCCAATAGGCTATCGCACGTACACTCGTTGTTCAAAAATACAGTTATATTCAATATAACAGTTCATTTCTTAATTTAAAAGCTTCATAAATAAATATACCTAATTTACGAATTCTAACTTTATTTGTTCAGTTAATTAATTCTATAAATATAATCATCTTAGGACGTTTCCAAAAAATATTTAGATATATATTGATTCCTTAACTCCGAAAATCGTTAACACTCTAATACAAAATGAAATTCATCTTCTAACACTCTACAAAGATCACACGTTCTCTCGTTAACAGGTATTCTAATAGGTTTAACCCATCTGCCAGATTTAATTTTTAATATATGAGATGACACTCTTAGTTTTGTAATTGATTGACAAAATTTGTACACATTTATATTTTCTAATATGGCTGAATTTGAAAAATTGCAATACTGTTGTAGAAAACAGCTCTGCTTGAGCTCTGCAACCTATGATTCCAATTTTGAATAAAATGATCATTTAGTCTTTGTTTAATAACGTTAATAAATAGATTTCCATTTCCAACTCCTTGTTGGATCCATACATAGCGAAGCCAATAAATGTTTAACAAGTGATGCCCAGTTAACTTTTGTGGATACAATTCCAAGTCACTTAACATCATATTATACACAATTTTAACATATTGTTGTTCTCTCAGTAGTAAAAGTGTTAACCAATATTTTATAATAATGAGATATCTCTTAGTAATGAATGATATTCTTCGCAACTTACCATAAATGAAATTATTTTGTGTGGTCTTTTTAACCCCTAAAATCCTTCTACAAAACTGCAAATGGACTCCTTCAATAGGAGTTGCTTGTATAAACCCCCAGATCTCACATGAATAGTTCAGAATTGGTGTAATTAACTTCGGTCCAATTTGTGTTTTGGTGAAATAAATGTAAATTTGTATAAGTATTTGTTCATTTTAAAAATTTCCTTTTGAGCTTGACCCGAAAGAGTATTTTGAGCTTTCTGTAAAAGATCCACCAGTAGAAAAAAACATTCCTAAATAAGTAAACTTACTGACAGTTTCTATCACTCTGTCTTCGTAATAAACTGCTAAATTTCTTGGCAACATTCCCCCTTTTCTAAATATCTTTACTTTTGTTTTTGTCGAATTAACTTTTAATTTCCATTTACTACAACATGTCTTCACCGGTCTTTGTTCTGTGTATTGTCCTTTTTATTGCATATTTAAATTACTTTTTGTGTGTGGTCCAGTGCGGACCTTCATTGTGATTGCGCCTTTGGTGCGGTTATTTTTAAGGGATCATTTGTCTCATTTTTTCTATTGTTGTCGACTAATACAATATTGCTTTCCGAAATCCAACAGCGCAGATTTCAAATTGTTTCTATTTTTTATGCAAACACGCTTGGTCACCCATATATAAACTGGTATTGAATCGGAACACACATCTACTCTAGATAAAACTACACTCTCAAATAGTGTAAATCAAGTAGAACATCGGCACTGTACATATACATGTACAAAGCAAATCGTTTGCAATTTTAAGAATGTGTGTTTAACTTTTACCTATGATGGCTGTTTCTATAGTGAATTGTTCAGACTAGGAATTCGTCATAACCAGGAAACAGGTCTGTGAGACAGTGTTCTCTTAAAGAACGTTCACATTTGCATGTATGTGTGACTTTGTTGTTCAGCGTGGCATGCATCCTACAAGTTCTTCCTTATTTTTCTTGGTTGAGTCTGCTCATGAATGAAAATCAATACAGAACGACACGTGTCTGTACAAGACTTACAATTGAGCCATTAGCTAATAGACAATACTTTAGCATAACCATACGTATCCCAGTAACATATCAGTGCCAGTGAGTATTGCGGTTGTTAGTTCTTAGAATGATATGATATTTTATATGAGACCGTCGAAATCAGTCGCACTTTTATCATCTTGTCATTTCAAAGGGAGCGATTATACTAGTCCATTATCAATATTCAACCAAGGATGAGGTTCTGCAGAGTTCATGGTGACAAGATTTATCCCCATAATATTTCATGGATTTTTTGATGGATTTTTTTCGCGTATTAGTTATATGAGAGGTGTTTTGCATTAGACGTTAGGTCACGTTTAAATGGGCATCTTTACTTGATATTACGGTATTCACATAGTCATATTCATATTGTTGATAGAAAGTATTTGAAACTAATATAGCATTGATATTACTTAAAAAATTTAACTCAATTATGTACGATTGTCTTCTACATATACAATAACAAGAAATATAAAATATACTGGAGTACGATTGTCTTCTAAATATAAAATAACAAGAAATATAAAATATACTGGAGTCTCACTTACCTATAAGCAAACAACAGGACATGTTTGGCAAAACCGTACAACGATCTATTCGCTATCGCACAGTATCTGCTTACATTGTATATACAGAAAACTATCCCATCATCTAATCAAGGGTAAATAATTACGTTGATATTATCTCATGTCAGCTACAGTGCACATTTGTATATTGTCTAAATTTGGCGCACATGTAATGTCTGGCAGATATTTCTCGTTGCCGTATACTTATACAAGGCTATTTGTATTGCTTCTGATGTAGTAAACCTCGAGATATAGGAACCTATAGAACCCTTAGCGTCCAAACGCCGTGGCACCGTAGGTCCGCACTGTACTAAAAACAAGCTGCAATATTTGATTCATTATACAATGAAAAATACAAAATACAACAGAAAGGGTGGTGAAGACATGATTACCGACCTGGAACGGTCGGTAGGCAATAAGGCCTACAGGTTAGCTTGAATTGATTTAATGTATACACAATCCTCCCTATTATCCTGTCTAAATAGACAAGACAGTGTAAGCAAAACTACATCCCATCAAAAAGAAGTCTCTTACAATAAAGTCCACATCCACAGAAACTAACAAAAGAAACACTAAGATGTTTTTGTAAAGCTATATTAAATACAAAATAAGAAACATCTTAGGATATATCCAGAGTTGTACTGAACAACCACAGCAGTTGCTGCCAAAGAGAAAACCAATCTAGGGTACGGCCAGAAAACCCGAGGGACTACTGACTAATATGTGTCTCGTCTTTTACATATACGTATATTCCACTATAGTCTTACAGATACATTATTAATAAACAGTTTAATACGTTCTTACACAGTTATTGAATATCGGTTTTATAAACTAAATAAGTTTATTTTGTAATACATTATCTATTACAGTTTAATATATATTGACCCCTTAACTATTACAAAAATGCTATTTGCAATAAAAATGCTTCTGCATGCATCAGATTATGCTTAATATGAAGCGCACGATATTAGTCAAGATGAACAAGAATGTTGACGCAATATGTAAGGAGGTTGGCGCTCTCTAAGGCATTTGCACAGCACAATTAACCTTATACACTAGTCGTAGTACAATGCCCTCACTGCATGACCAGATGTGAATTGTTTCATTTAAGCTGAACAAGTAGACTATCAAGGAACATAACAACTTAGTCTAATGATAATGTGACCGATTTAATCCTCAGCGTGTCTGATGATAATGTAACCAATTAAAACCTACGATGCGTTGATTTTAATCGGTTATATTATCATTAGGCTAAGTTCCTCGATAGTGTGCGAGTTCAGTTTACCTTAAAATTGTATCATAGGTTATTAAATAGTATGGAGAAATATTACTTGGAAAGAATTCCTTTGGCGGAGGTGACGAGTTTGCGAGATGTTTGATTGTTGAAATATTTTGTATGAGGTGTTTTGTTATAAATATAGTACTTATAGTTGATGGTATTTGTATTAAATTACTTATTAGAACAATTTCCTACCGTCTTGTTCACGTTTGCTCTTGAGAACTGACAGTGAGAAAGAATTTTTGGATGCACATATCAGCTTGTTGGTTTGAAGCAACTTAATCATAATGATACACACTGTATGTTAATGCAAATTCATGTCTGAGCTGATCTTCGCAATATGTTGCCTTAAAATAGCCGTCAAATTTAGCATTCCAAAAGTATTGCAGACAAAATATAAATACTCGTTTATTTCTCGAATTTGGCAACAGCGTGAAAAGTTAGGGTGAAATATTAAAGTTTGCAATATCGTAGAATAAGTATAAAAATCGAACTGGGAATCACAGATTTCACAGAACAAGGTAAACCCAAGAACACGCTAAAGGACAAACATGACTGGCAATGTTAACAAAAAATCAAGGCATATGATGCCGCAAACACAAAAAAGGGTTGACAATAGGGCTGCCGCCTGAACACTTTTACAATGAAAAATCAATGGGGCAATATGAAAGTATACAATTAGCTAACATACTATTAAAACTAGTCAATTATTTTGAAATACAACCTACTGGAAACGATGTTCAATGAATAAGCTGCAATTTTCAGTGATGTGTGTTATTGAAATCTAAATATTAATAGTTATAATATTGTGTCTAAATACGTGCTTCGGCTGGCTGTATGTATTGCATGTGTGCTAAATTAGTATAACTTAGTTTAATGCATGTTGCATTGTATGCTTTTGTCTGACCAGAAAGTATGGATTTCATAGAATGATATCCGGTATTATATGGCAAAGGGAGTGCAATAATATATTTGTTAATCGTTAAACGCAACTTGCCCTACGGGTTTTAATGAAAATAACAACTACTGTCAATTGTAAAGAATGTCTGTTTTGTATTGAATGTAGTATTATATCAGTAGTATCATGGATTTCTAGTTTATAGTTATAGTTATAGTTATATCGACCGTCCCAAGCCTGTAACCATGACTTTACCACTCTGTATGAGATAGTATGTCCTTTTCATTGACTATTGAAATGTTCATTTGATTTAGTTTGTGGTGCGTTTGGGTACTGTAGATATAATGACCTTTTACATTGTCAAATTAAGTATTGTTTATGCACCAAGTACCAACAGTGTCTAATCTGATATGACATGCCAAAGTAACAGTATTAACGTAAAACAAAATATACACTGTAAAATGTATACAGTCGTCGACTATCGATTATATGTTGATTGCATAATCCTGTTTATAATCGGTATACGTTATAACAGCTTTATTAAATAGATTGTATCAATCAATGATTCAAATGCTTCTGAGAAGACGTTAAATTCAAAAAAAAAAAAGTTATTTTAAAACAACCAACGGTTAACATATTTCGAGTCAAGCTACGGTCTTACATATTTGTTAATACAACAGGAGAGCAAACATATAGATCTATTAAAGCTACCTTGTTGGATACCTAGCATTCCTTTTGTTATCTGTCGCGTTTAATGGGGATAGCTATGGTGCGAATGAGGTTTTGTGCACCTTAGAATCTGGTTTAAACTTCCGGTGGTAAGAGTTAGGGTTGTTCCTATAACCAACAAAAGGAAACTATCTGCAGGAAGACATTTCCCTTTAGGCAAACATGACATTTCTATGGGACTTTACGATTTTCAAGTAGGATTTCGTCAGAAAATTTCAGATAAAAGTACTTTAAAATGCATATTTAATAGATTTTGTTCCCAAGCTATATTTTTGTTCAAGCTCCCTTTTCTCTCCTAATGCTGTCTTTAGCTTAGTTTTCGTACCATATCTACATCTTTTGAGACTGATATATATCCTCTAATTCAATAGAATGGTACCCTGTTTGGGTTGGGACAACAATTATTTGTGTCTGTTTATCATGAATAGTTTGTTTGAGGATGTATAGATATGTGTCTGCGTGAAAAATCATATTCCTATTCCTTTTCCTCTACTCATACACTCCTCAAACAAATTAAAACGGTTTGATAAATATGGACTAAGAGTTATTTGATACATTTTATAAATTATATTACACTTTTCATTGAAAAAAATCGAATCGAGGAATTTTTATTTTTTGTTTGTTTTACACTCAACAATTTCCTTTCAAACTTGTATTTAATTCAGTAATCATTTCGATTCAGTGTATTTCTGTTGTATAGTACATAGTTGTATAATACAATTGATGTTTGCAGGTGTGTTTTATCGAGGTACATGTTGTTATTTGGCAGACGGTCAAATGTGTTACCTCTTGAAAGAAATATAAAATATTATTGCTAAAAGTATTAGTATTCGTTGCAGTGGTACTAGCTGTAGTAGTTGTGGTGGTAGTAGCAGTAGTAGTAGTAGGAGTAGAAGTAGTAGTAGTAGTAGTAGAAGTAGTAGTGCATGTAGTAGTAGTTGTAGTAGTAGTAGCACTAGTAGTAGTGGTGCTGGTAGCAGCAGAAATAGTATTAGAATGTCAGTACATATGTTGCAGGGTATCATTGTTGCAACTGGCAGATGGTCAAACATCTTATCGCTTGAAAAACAGATTACGTTATTGTTATTATTGTTCGTAGTAGAAGTATTATTAGCATTAATGGTAGAGAAAATAGTAACAGTAGTAGAAGCAGTAGTAGCAGTAGTAGTATGGCAGTTCGTATATAAGAACTGGCGTTTCGATTCCAATCCAATCATACTGTGTAAACTCTCTAAATACTCAGAACGAAAATAGAATCGGTACAAACCAATTCAACTTCTACTTATACATACCATCAATTCAAACGTTAATAATTTTGCCCTTGACAGGTTGATTAATATCTAGACTAATCTCAAACTCTGATCCTGGTGAAATGAAACACAAGATATTTGCAAAGGACGAAACTGTAGGAAAAGAATATCATAAACATCTTACTTTTTTTTCGATCCCTTTCCTTCTTTTGGGAATAAAACTAAGTATAAAAGTCGAACAGGAAACGTAGCTTTCACAGAATCCAGTAAACCCAAAAACTCGGAAAACGACTTACATAAAAGACAATGTCAATAATGTGACGTCACAAACACAAAAAGGGTTGCTAGGGTTAACGCCTTGGAACGGTCAGTGGCAAAAAAGGCCGCTGGAAGTTTAAACCAGGTTCTATGGTGGATCAAACCTCACACATACCCTATTGTCATCCCTATAAAAAACGGGACGGTGTAAATAAAGAACCCCACGCCATGACCTAATCTTTAACAAACAAGGCAGAATTAATAACCAATACAAGTACAACAAAAAGATGCTCACATATATATAAATATCAAAACTAATAGCCTAGGCAGCCACAAAGAAGGTACTCAATGACTTGGCAGAAGCCATAGCAACAAGAGAATAAACCATTGAGGAAACAACAAGACGAGATAGATAAAAAAATCGAACAAGAAAAGCAGCATTCAAGGGCGACATTCAACCACAAATACACACAGAAACATCAAACGTCACCGTCCTTTTGTCCGGTCATCGCTTAATTAAAGAGGAAAGTATAGTGGCGATCTGTAAATGGGTCCACCACAAAGCATGCAGTGCGTTGCAAAATCATAGGGTCATAACCTTGTTTTGATACACCTTTTAACAAGTTTAACAAAGATATAAGTGATCATGACCAAGGATCTTACGAAGTTTGTAAATCACCTCACCATAGATGTCCTTTTGTGATAGTCCTTGTCGCAGAAGAGTTCCTAAATTACTTTTTAATTAGAAAAAAGATCAGGGTTACGATAATACGGTAGCCTTGATGGAGTAGCTGTTTATTTATATAAGTATTACGAATATAACTAATATTAAAGTCCTCAACTCGAGTACAAGCTCTAGAAAAACGACTTAGTTGAGACACATATATCCCATAAGACGTTGCTCGGGGAACATCCCCATCTAAATGGGGATAATTGACCATATCAAAATTAAAAGCATCTTTCTTGTCTTAGAGTTTGCGAAATATTTCACCATTTTCAATAGAGAGATATAAACCGAGAAAAGAAGCGTTAGTATCAGAAATATTAGCTTTGTTAAGTTGAAGTTGTATATTATAATCCGTAGTAAAAAGGAAAGGGTTGGCAATGTCCAGTATGTCATACAGATACCGAGAGCTGTCAATAAAGGCTTCAATAACGTCTGTCTGTGTATCTGGTGAAAGACTCAGCTTGAAATCTCTTTCATAGCAATATAAAAACAAATCTGCGACAAGGTTTGCACAGTTCGTACTCATAGGGATACCAACAATTTGTCTAGTAAGCGATTCACAAACTACATGGCAAGTCCACATAGTGTAATTGTTCAAACTGCTGTAAAAAAACGCTTTACTATACTATTTTTACAGGCAAATATGTAAACACAACTAAGAGAATAAAGCGGCAGACTCGGTTTTATTGTGTCTGTTCATGAGAAGTAATGAAAGAAGCAACACCTCTCACGCCCCTTAAGCGGTATACTACTTCAAAGCCACCCATTTTGGGCTCGTTGGTCCCAAAGTACCAGTAAAAATAACACTACTGATTCGTATAAAGTTGTATATAATCCAGAAATACTTAGTACTTATAAATGAAGCTTGACCTTTATTGCAAATTTGTATCAAGAACGTCGCCAGAATTTGTAATAGACCAAAATAAATTAATCCCAGAGTTTTCATAAGCTGTATCACAATATTGTTTAAAGATGGATAAAAATATCGGACAGGGAAAGCAGCATTTAAGGTCGACAGTCAACCACAAAACACAAAAAGAAACACGCAAACAGACAAACAAAAAGGCAAAAGTAATAAACATGCAAACGACGTCACTAACACAAACGGGTTGACAATAGGGCTACCGCCTTGGAACGGTCAGTGGCAAAGTAGGTCATTGGGGGTTTAAACCAGTTCTAGGGTGCACCAAACCTCACACTTACCCTAGTGTCATCCCATTAAAACAGGACAGTGTAAATAAAGAAATCCCCGCCATAGCATAACAAATTTTATATCAAAAGAATTAAGTGATGCACAAATATCTGAGCAAGAGTTTAAGTTGATTTTGGATGAGTTGGATGAATAATATAGTTTGAAACAGGACACCAAACAAAAGAAATAAGTGAAGTTCAAAAAACAGAACTAGTGGAGCAGGGAAGAAAGGAAGCAATGGCAACTTTACAAAAAAAAATAAATGTGTGATGTATTGTTTTAGTAATATGTTTGAGTATGATCCACCACCTTTGTATTCAAGGTCGAAAAATGGCCGATTTGACTAAAATTCTGATAACGAATCAGCAATTTTGTTAACGTGATATTTAACGGCAGTAAGACAAGATGTTAACATTTTGGAGATTTTCGTAGTGTTGCAAGAACTAGAATTGGAAATAAAACGGGATTTATATGGTTGTTTGTGTACTCTCGGAATCCAGTACATCGTTGGAAGTCTGTTTTGATCTTCGTTTATTCCAGCCTTGCAAATCTTGCACTGAGGGATATGGGTAGAAACAACATTATCTTCAGTAGATTGCACTGTTGTATGCGAATTAGTACTCCCGAGTTCCTGAGATAAAACATTGACGTATTGGAGGCGTCAAACAATAAGTTGGGAGGGGTTAGCCGTATAGAAGTCAATACTGGTATCTATGGTGTAAAAAAACACTATTTTTCAAAGTAGAAAGGGAGTTTCAGCATGTTCTCTACGACACTATTTAATACTAAAATCCTCCATGGATTGGGCGATCTGACCACGGCATGCATTAATATCAATCACAGAAGGCAATCTAAACACGTTTTGCAACACTGATGAGAAATACAGTAACTACATGTGTAATCCAATGATGAGTTATCCCTCGATCATGTCGATACTCATGTTATAATATTTGAAACCGTGCAGAAGTACAATTAGTCAAACAGAAGCCGATATAAAATCCGAACAGGAAATGCAGCATTTAAAGGTACCGGATATGATCTAGACGAGTTATGGGTGTCAATCCAAATAAGAATACAACCATCATAATGTGTTTTAGATTCATATTCAATGTTCTTAATCACTATACAGTGACCTATTATTACTACCATTTAATTAGTGTTAATGAAATATTTTGGTCTGGAAAACTAGACGACTCAGAATGTTGTGTTGTTTAAATCATTAATAGTAATTCATATGATGCTTTAAAGGCGCTTATGAACTCTTGAATATGTAAAGCTGATGGCAATATAATCCTTAGTTAAATTAATATTTATGATTTAATTAAGAAATAATAAATGAGTACCTGTGTTTTATCGGTGAATAACATACAGTTAGGAGTTCGGATGCGTAGTAATAGTGATTTAATTACTCGCATCCGAACGACTAACTATATTGTATTCACCGATAAAATACAGGTGCGTATTTATTATTTCGATTCTAACACAACAATAGCCCCATTGTTTACGCTTTTGTTGGGGCACTATATGTTATCTCGGAGGTCAAGGTAATCAGGCTGCTATGTTTACAGGCTGTTCCATTGGGCGCCCCCGTATGCAAAGCTCTGCGTTTCAATACACTACTAGTCACGTGACAAACAATTAATTCAATGAATTACGTCGTAAAGCTTGCGCTGTATGACGTCAAACGTTCTCAACTTGTTCAAGATGCTTATTAATGTTATATGTACTGATGCATAGGATGGGTTTATACCGGGTGTGTGCACGGTTTGGGAGCATGGCAATTTTGTTGTAATTAACATTTCATTAAAATTACTGTTGAGTTTGTCTTTGTGACGTATATTTAACAAGTGACGTCATGTAACGCGGCACTTCAACGGATAAAATATACACGGGGAATTAATGGAACAGCTGTATTTTATCGTAGAATAACAAACAGCTGTCTCTCTTCTTTGTGTATATGAAAGACTGCGGAGGTCGTGTTAGAATTAGTGTTAATGAAATCTTTTGGACTGAAAAACTAGACGACTCAGATTGTCGTGTTGTTTAAATCATTAATAGTAATTCATTTGATGCTTTAAAGGCGCTTATGAACTCTTGAATATGTAAAGCTGATGGCAATATAATCCTTAGTTAAATTAATATTTATGATTTAAAATGAAGCACATTATGAAGGTTTTCATTTGAATTTGTATTGTCAACTGTCACCCTTTTAGATAACCTCCAGTTAACACGCTTCGAAGAAATGATGAAACGTATGATATTGAATAGAACAATATAATTATATTTTCTTGTCTTGGTGTTTAGGAGTTGTCTCCGCCATTTGCCGTTTGGCGCTACTATGGCTTCCAATCGCAATATGAATTACATTGTTCACAATTTTACTTCTGTATGAACATGTTTGCTCTTGGATATTCCAACATAACACATACAATTATGTAATACTATTATCATATTGACAATTTGATATTAAGTATTAACGAAAACGTAACTCTTGAGACACTGTAGCTTTCTAACTATACTATTTGATCAGCTAATTGTTTGTTTTCCCTTTCCATATTTGTCCTTACTGTTTTGCAGAAAAACGTTCATTTAATGAAACTGTGTACAATGGCAGCAGTTATCGTCAATATCGACGCGAGAGATGTCCTATTATGGGTAGCTCGACATAACGTGTTGGGACACCAGAAAAAAAGGATAGTTGGTGTTTTTTTCAAGAAAACATAGCGGTTAAGATTGAATAAATTGTTTTATACTACCTATCAACTCATTTACTTAGAATATCTTCAGTCGCCTACATTTTTGGCGAAATATATATAGGAATCCGAAAACCTGGCCATACCCTTACTATCGAAGACCATTATATTAGTTGTCTTGTCTACATTTTTATATCTATATTTATTGCCTGCATGTAACCGAATAAACCCAATACCGCAACTGAGTCTCAAACCCACTGCACTGCCTGGTCATTAACCGACAAAAACATTTCATCCAAATACATGATTATCACAATAATCCTCAACTGAACTATTTTATAATTATCTACCACGTGATACATATTATCACGTGATACTTCTAACTACTTGCAAATATCGTTTGCTTTACAGACAGTCCTTTGAACTTAACACATATAAATTTATTTAATTACCCTAATATATTAATTTTGTAACGCATCACATACAAATAATATTTTGTTTCGTAACAGAAACTCAAGAGATTTGTATTATATTGCCAGTGATAACAGTTTCAACGTTTCAAAGCTGTAATAAATATGGCTTCATAGATATATAAGATCACGCACTTTATCCGATCCTTGATACAAAAAATACAATATAGCTGTAGTAGAAATAGAGCAAAATGAAATATACCTGTATGCGTTGCCACTGATGTGTGCTTAAAGATCATGGACTGAATAAGCGGTAGTTAGTTTGTGTGGAAATGTGTGTGTTTAGTATTATGAAGGGAATTTGCGCGTATCACTAGAAAAATGATTTAACCTTATGGTATGCTAAGTATTATATCTACAGTGAAAAAAAACTATAAAACATAATGTTGATGTTTTTCTTCAGCAACATGTTTATACTAAAATTATCGTTACATTTTGTGGTTTTCTGGTAAATAAAAACATATCCCAGTTTGTGAATAGTTTAACGACTGTACTACTTTTAAATTAATGCGTTGTCACATTTAGTTTACCAATCGGAGTGTGCTTACACGTGGATGGATACCTTTACAATAATGTATTGGCTAAAACATCACAGTGTCCAACAGCATAGTGGACAGGCTGTTTACAACGTTTACACGTATATGTTAACACAACTGAAAGAACCACGTAACTCAACACTAGTGTGATGATGCGTATTGGGGATGAAATCATCAAATACATTGACAAACGAGTGGGCAGCGTGCAGGCCGGATCATATATCTCCATACTAATAAATCTTCAGCTGCAGTTGAACGAGTGTTATCGGAAAAGTGGAATTATGTGTTTGCAGCATGTGGTAGCCTATTCGAGCTTGAATAATATATTACATGTAAAACCGCCTACTTGATAATTGTTACTGCAGTGTGATGTATGGGACATTATGACGTAGTTGTAGAGTTGTTTCGTCAAAACTTAACTAAATACGTTACAATGGATTAAAACATAGTGTTTATTTACGCGAAATGGACGGTGTATAAATAACGACTTTGATGGGAGTTTTGAAATACTGTGGTATATTTGATGCGAATAGTAATATTTTAGTGCGGCAGTTGAGCTATCTATATATAATAACAGTTTTCCTATAACCTATCATGTATAAAGCAGAACATTTGGTCTTCTGTTAGTTGCCTTCTTGTAGACGGTGTATATAGAAGCGTCCAATATGCCATATGACACTTTACACTGGAGCTTCGTACTAGGATTAATGCTCATCTGCATTTCGTTCCTGGTGCAATTAGTGTCCTTACTGTTAATGCGGATAATTGCAAAAATAAAAATCGGACGTTACACCATTACATTACGCTCGTGGCTCTACATGTCGTCTGCGCTTGATCAGTTATCATTTTTGGTGTTTCATTTAAAGTATAATGTGTTCGAAACTGATTTCAATGATGCTAGACTGTGTATAGTGTTGCGATTTATATCAGCGTTTACCTCAACATTAACTGTAATGTGGGTTTCAGTAATTGCATCTTTCTATTTCATACTGACCATCAAGCCTGCAAAATGTTTTACATTTCATTCTCGATTTCTCTCGCACTGTATCACATGGACGTGGACTTGCGTTAGTTGTTTGATGTATCTTGTGATGGCGTTCTTGCTCAAAGATGACCAACATATCAGATATATCCATCAGTGTTGGGACGATATTACAGGCACCCTTCATCTATACATGACCTATGGCAACGAACTAATGGGACTTGTACTATTAATGGGATATATCATCTGCGCGCGATTCCGAATTTCGACCAAACAAGAAAGATTGGAATTGTTCTCGCAATATCCCCGATACAAGGAAGAACTCACACATTTGAAATACAACATAAACCTCCTACTGGTTTTGACGGCATTGCTTTGCCTTTATTACATTGCGATAGTGTTTCGATATATCCTACTTGTCTCCGGCTCGGATATATCATTAATGGTAATTCATTCCATGAAAGGATTTGTGGTCGCCTTAACAACTTGCTTTCTAGACAAGGATATAATTGATCTGCTTTGGTGCAAAATTAATACAAGAACAGAAGAAGACCTTCATAATAATGGTAGGAATAGCGTTCCTGACATCGAAATGAACACTTATATATTTGAATAATAAAAAAAAAGTAAATCGTACAGTGTGACAATATATCGCGGATCCTCATTATTGAATTCTCTCTATTAATTGATAGACGAATAAGATTATAATAATATTATGAAATGAATGTGGTCGTTGTGGTGAGAATAAAACTTACTGAACTCTTAAATGTTTGCTTATACTGTTTGTTGCAGATGTCTTATTGCAAAATACACTCGTCCTAATGCAACCTTAACGTAACGCGTAACTCCAATGGCTTACGTCTCATAACGTTGTAAAAAGCGATGTCAACAAAATGCTGTTGCCGATGAATTTGAGTTTTCATAGAAATAAACATGTAATATATAATAAATATATGTTTAATTTTACGTTATATTTTTGGCACTTAAATAGAAAGCATTCGAATCGAAATATCCATGCTAAGATTTTCAATCTAGGACGGTATGTGGTTGGGTTTTACGGTCTGAAATTAAGTTTTAGGTGAAGCGGCAGCCGTAAAACCACTCACATACCGTACCATATTTAACATCTTAGCATGATTATCTCTTAAATTACAGCCATTAATTTTGTTCGACGCACATTGTAATCATTGGTTTGCATATGGCAATATCCTTTATTATTATTTATGATTGGTGTCGCCTCCACTATAAATCAGTAGTGTTATTACTTACTGGTCCTTTGGGATCATCAAGCACAATCTCTGTTAAAGCAGAATAACGTTAAGCCGGTGCTAGGAGGCACTTTACATTACCCCTCATGAGAAGACTCAATAAAACCGAGTCTGCTACTAGTTTGTGTGTGTTGCTTCCACGGGATCACCTGTTCAGTATTTATTAACCAACGACTCACTAAACAATCGTTCGAATATCACATACAAACACACTTAAAATGGAATTTATAACTTATAATTAGGTATAAAAGTCGAACAGTAAAGACTAAATTCACAGAACACTGTCGGACAAAACACGCATTCAAACAAACAAACACAAGGAAAATCAGTATGCGACCTGGGTTGATAGGAATATAAAATTTATAGCACACATTCACATCAAAACAAACGACAATTAAAAGGACAAAACAAGCTAAAAATCCGACATCACAGACATAAAAGAGTTCTAGAATGCAACGTTTAATTGAACCAGTTTTATATACCATGTGTTTGTTTTGTCACACAAGTTTAAAAACAGTAAGAATTATTACGAATTAGAATTCATTGTCTTAAATTTTAAGGGGCTCGGGAATACTTTTCCTCAGTACCAAGCCTTGGATCCTCACTTAATAGGTATTGTACTTGTTTATGTCTCACCAATAAAGCCTGAACTGTATACACATTTTATTCGCATCTATGTTTGTTATAAATAAATATTATTATCACGTTTATGTGCAAGTCTGTCTCGCAGAAATCAGTTTCGAAGTTATTTACACGACAGTCACTAATATGGCCTCTTTTAAATGTGAACTTATTAAATTATTGTAAGTTGTTTAAATCTATAAGCCAAATGCCTAGTTGTAAGCATTTTTATACGTATTTAAACAATTTACACGTGCAAGGGTAAAAGCAACATGACTTAAAATAATGACATATTTACCGTTTAAAGGATATTAAATTACACAATGTAATATTATAAAATGCAATTGTTGAAACATATTGACAGGGATAATCAGTAATGATCATGTAATGAATCGTATTTAAGTCTATACAAGTTAGTGCACACACGGCAGACTGTTTGGCGCTTACATTAGACACGCAGGCCTTTCTGATGACAAATACACCTCTTGGTAATTAGACGAGTATACACCGGCCTGAAAGATAACCTTAACAAGTAAACTGTCACGGTATATAACGGTTTCTAATGAATGCATTGTTTCTGAAGTAAATCGATGAAGTGTTAATACTCTACAACATGAGTTGCATGTGTTGCATATCTGTCCAAACTTGGCAGTTATTCGTATGTACACGGTATATACATGACTTAATGTATAAGCAACAATCAACGCTGAACAAATAAGGCACGCAAAAGCAATACATTAACAAACTCATTATATTAAAAAGCATCATAACAATATTTGTGTTGCAAATTAATAGGACTCGCATTTGAAGTTTTAATTAGGGAAGTAACGGCCTGCAGTATTACGGACCGTTGTAAAATTACTAAAGGAAGTTATTGGCATTACTAGCTTTAATACGTAACGTTTTAAATTGAAAAAGGTATCCCTTCTCTGACCAGAAATATCAGCAAGTTAATAATCTGTTAAATTAAATTCAGAAATATTGAAATTTCCCATGACTCAATCTGCTAATGGACAATGCACAAATGCAACAAAGACAGGAGGTGCAACAAGATTTATTTAATGATAAACATTCCCACTCCGAAATATCCATTGATACGTTTGATTCTAATTGGCAAGTTACTGTTAGAAGAAAACCAAATTTAGGTAATGAAATACCAGAATCCAGAATTCTTTACAAATTAATGACCAGAATTTGAAAGTGTGATAATGCAAGTGGAACCTGTCTGAAGTTGTTCCTTTAGTGTAAATTATACTGAAATCTATTATCTCGGGATGTTGTAAAATGTATATAAATCGTAAACGTGGCAAACGTTTTATCCCTGAAGTACAATTAACTCGGTATGTCTGACTTGTTTATACTTAAGGTTGATCTTATGTACGGGTTGAATTAGAACATTAATACAGTTATTGATGGACCTAGAATATACGGTATAAACGTCAGGGACTGATCTGACAACTATAAATTGTAGATGTACAAAGTTACGTTAAGTGTGTTAGACATGGAAGAAAGAAAACAGGATGATAGGGCGTGTTATTTCTTATATTATTGGTATCTAATTTATCGGAACTTCAAAAATACAAATAGTATTCGATATATAGGAACGGCCATATCAAAATGTTTCTCATAAATAAAACAGCTTGCGTTTAGAGAATATTTTATAACTCGGCAATTATAAGGTTAATCTCGTTATGTACTGTGCACATTATTATCATTATTCACAGAAATTCAGTAAAGCGATTGATAGTTGAATTGGATGAATAAATATTATTTGAAAACTGTCATACAGTTGACCATCCGTTAAAATGTCTAGAGAGTGTGAATAAGATAAGTGTTTGTCTTATACGATTAAAAGAGAGACATAACTAATAAATATAAAAACGTATGTAAGACAAATAAAATATGATGAGGTAAAAACTTATTCATATGGGCATATGTTTTCATAAAATGTACGGTGCGACTGGACAATGGATTCCTGGCCTTGGAAGGCAACGGGTTCCCATTCAGATACAAACACACTGAAATAAAAAAAAAGATTTACATGCGATAAGTGAAACGTTGTTCGGTTCATTTTTTGCAAAAAAAGCATTTATTGGGGTATACAATAATACTATAAATAAGTCGGGATGGTCATTCTGAAAAAGGTGTGGCTGTTTTGGATATAACTTTTATGTTTTAACTTTGCATAATGTATGCACTATCTATTCATACACGTTATACTCATTCATATTTATTACAAGTTGAGCAATTACCAGAATGTATACCCTGCTTTGATCCGTTAACGGTCAAACACATCTTGTTGGAATGTGTAGACTTTGATCCTATGCGTCAAAGGTACTACAATGTTAATACTATGACCGAGTTATTTGATACTATAGATTTTAGTCTTGTTTCAGATTTCCTGAACGAAGTCAGACTATATAAATCATTATAATATGTTCTTGTATATATTAACATCTTTATTTAGCCGTTTTCGGGCATTTGTTGATTTACATATATAGTTTATATTACTACCATTTCATCCCTTATTTGTAAATAGTTTTATCTTTATATATTTACATTAATTTTTAATTCATCCTTCATTTCTTCAACCTTCGTCAGTTTTTGCGCACACTATGACCTATTTATGTGTCGACGTGCCGTGAAACACCATTCATTCATTCATTCTATTCACATGCTGATTTCATTGCGCATTCAGTACTAATTAGTTTCAATCAAGCGATTGAGTTAAATGATCGATTTTATTAGGTTAGATACTCATCGTTATCACAAATGAGAAAACAGCTTATTGGAAATGATACCATTTATATCATATGATAGGAAGACATATATGAAACGTCAATTAAACTGCCGTATTGGTTCTCAATATCAATACTCTTACAATGAAATCAATTTCACTGTCAAGTAGTTGGATGGTATGACATCATAATGGTAATTATCAAATAACTCAATGTGAAGACAAAAACAGAGAGAGCGTAGCAGATGTGTAATAGCCTTTTACATTATGCTGCTCAGAGAGGTTTAATCACAAATTTATAAATAATAAAGTATTTTTAAACCATTAAATTTGGCATGTGAATACATTAATCATTACTCTATACAGATATATCAAAATAATTATATAATGTATTTATTTTCCATACATTCTAGACCAAATCTTTTATTCCTAACTGTCAAATTTTGAATTTGGTGCATCTATTAATTGCTGTACCTTTAAAAATAAGAACAGTGATTGGTCAGAGGGCTGAAACCTTGAAGCAGACGAAATACTAATTGGCTACAGTGTATACATAATGACGGTATACTCTACTTAAAGCTGGGGTTTAAGTATTAAGCTTGACTAGCGTAATAAATATGCAAACTAGGATCGAATGACCCGGTTTTACTTGATATGATTAGACTAATCTACAAAAAAAAAAGTTTAATTTTGTTCATGATTTATCTGTAGTGCATACGCTTTAAGGTCGCATAACAGAGATGACGTCATTCAAACAACAGACGACATTATCATTGCACTTACAAATATGCCCCGTTTAATTGTTTTATTGACATCATCGTGTGCGTAGTATGTATAAAAACAATATTATATAATTCGTGATTATGTATTCTTAACTTCGTTAAAATCAATGGATAAACGCATATAATACCCGGCAAAGCCTCGTATCTGATTACATTTCCTGTGGGATATTCCTAGATTGCTGTGGAATTACTGGGATTACTTACCAAATTCACACATACGTCATACCGCCTTAAGATGGACCTCGTTCTTCGGACGATCAATGTCATTTTAACATTTGTAATAACACAAGTATATCATTGCTGCAGTGATGCTATCTAAAACGAGTAAATAGTTCACACAATAATGCGAATGTTCTTTAATTATATGTTTTGCCGACTAGACGGATGGTTTAGAACTTCTTTTAAATCGTATTTCCTTCTATTTCAGTACAATGTAAATGGCGCTGAAATTAAGTTATGTAAGCTTCAACGATCAATATTATAATGATCGAGATCTCTAGAAGTCTCGGTAAATTATAACATTAATAACATCATTGTCATTCTTTAGTTTGCGTGCTTTGATATTCATGAGCAAAATTAGTAGTGATGCGAAATGAACAAGATATTACGGAAATTATTCATCATTTTCTTTTGACCAAAGTAATATAAGACTTAATGAACTTTCATCGTGCTTGTTTCCCTCGGGAAGTAAAAATCTGATTAAAACACTCGTTGTCCAATACCTTACATCCGGACGTTCAGAACAAAATGTCATTATGTTATATAGAGTGCTATAATACTGTATATACATACTGCAAACTCAATCATTAAACGAGTTAATTGAATAAGAATAGCAAATGCAAAAAATAAGTGATGAAACAATACGTATAAACTCCTGCGGAATTTTTAGCAAATAACAGTTCCAACGCGGTAACCCTATTTTCCTATTTTAACCCGTTTGTGTGTGTGATGTCACATGCCTTACCGCTTATGCACATTGTAATTTTTTTCTGTTTTTCAATTCGTGTTTTGGTTGAATGTTTTTTGTGAATGCTAAATTTCCTGTTCGACATGTAAACCAACTTTTGATATGTGTAACGTTTTATGTATCGTTTGTAACTTATGAAGATATTGTTGTCTTTTTCAACAGAGTTCATAAGCCATATGAGTTCGGAATTTAAAGGAAATTATTCAATGCATTATGTATTTTAGTATTTTAGTATCGTTAGGGTTATTCTTTTTACTGATCCTTTGGGATCAACGAGCCCCATATAAGTGGTTTGTAAGTGTTGCTTCTTACATTTCCTTATTTTTACACTTCTTATAAACAGACTCACTAAAACCGAGTCTGCTACTACCAAAGGATCTCCATTTATAGTAATTAATACTATTCAATTTTTTATTAAATGAGGAACGCACATTTTTTTAATTACTGTCCTTATATAAATGGGTTGTTGTCACGTGCCTAATGTTATCTAGACTCTTTATGTTCCTTTTGATGTGGCTCATATTTGTTTTCCTTATGATGCACTTGATGGTCATGCTAATCCATGATTGTAAAATACAATACGTGTTAGCAGATTTAAAGAGATACTCGTAGAATTATAAACATTTAACTTTTGCCTTTTTCTCCTATACTTGCATGTAAATACGTTGTTTTTGAATATAAGATATGACAAAGACCTAGCTAGTATTAGTAGACCTGTTGTCATCCCATTTGTGTTTGCGATGTCACATGCCTTGCTTCTTATTAACATTGTATTTTTTATTTTATTGACACGTGTTCTGGTTGAATGTTTTCTGGTAAAGCTACATTTCCTGTTTGAATTGTATACCTACTATTATTACCATATCGTTAAAAGTTTAAGCAATTAAATTCATAAAATTGAAAGTTCACTTTGCCTCAGTTTAATATAATTTAGACCTTTGTATACCAATGGGTACTCAAACAATCGATGAATTCATGTTGATGCAGTACACTGCTATACTAAGTAACTGAACACATGACACAACTAGTCTTGTACAATAAATAGCAACGAAACAGATACGAGAGAAACGTTGAAGACATGGTTTTATTAGCTGCAGACACGGTTTTATTTATTGAGTCTGTTCATGAGAGGAACAGACTTGTAGTACCTTGTTTGGACCATTTCTGTATCAATAGAAGTATGCAAGATCATCTTTAAGTTAGTGTTTTACTTCTATTGCGTTTTAACGCTGCCTAGTTTGGTAGTGGATACTGCCTGGAGGGATGTCCTTAATTACATTGCAAATACCGCTTAATTTAGTATGACATTAAGATAAGTGTGAGGATTGATGTACCCTAGAACCTGGTTTAACAACCCCATAGCCACACATGCCCGCCCACCCCACAATCCCAATGGTATTTGTGCCGTTGACCGTGTTATGTTTGTGTTGTCACATATTTAGGATGCTTGTATTTGTTTCGTGCAGTTGTCCATCATTTTGAATGCCTGTTTTTAGTTGAATGTGTACTGGGTATGCTACATTTCATATAGGAACTGCGTACACTGCCAAATGGGCTTTAATAAAAACAATCTCTACCATGTATTAATTACCCGCATTACGTATATGAGAACTGTACCATATCCGTTTATGAGTTCGTGATAATGGTTTCTTCACTTGTTTACGCAGTCACAGATGTAAATCCAATATGCTCCATCGAAACTATATAGTCGGTTAATGATAAAGGTTCATGACAATCATGTTAACGTTTGTAGAGCCTTTAAGTCAGGTTGCTATTGAAACGATACGTCATAGCCCTCGGATACGCTATATTTGCGTGGCATGGTCATAAATTCTTTTGATCGAAGTACTTCGTGCGCATTTGCATAGTTTTGTAAACATGTTGTTTCTTGTATTATACCAGCACTATAAACAAACTGTGCTGATGACGACTTAAATAAATTCTTAATTATTCAGTTGTTAAACACTGACAGAAGGGAACTCCAAATATCATATCCAGAATGCATTTGACTCGAGGGTAATTATTAACGACTCATCCAACCATTATCTTAGGATATTTAGAGCCATACAAAATAATAGAAAATGATACATAAACATCTTCAAAATAAGTATGGAGACATGTGTGTCGACCGGCATAGCACATCTTTACCGCAGGGAACAGTCAAAACAAACATGTAATATGCTTATGATATTACTATTTGACTATAGTTTATAAATAAGATGTGACGTCTTGTTCTGAAACTAATAGTCCTTTTCACCGAACATCCGACCTAAATATTACACCTTTAATTGTTTTCATCTCTTTTATATTTGTTCGATTTTATATCAGAATGTGTTTCTCTGTACAGTCCGGATTGGTATGTTGCTCCATAGTGAAATAAAACGCTATCCAGCAAACTAAACTAATCAAACTAAGTTTGAATCCAATTGTGTTAACTAACCTGTATAATTTACTGACTACTGACCGTGTCTTCACCACTATTGATGTTATGTACTGTCCTTTTTATTGACATTTTAAATATGCCCGTTTATTTCGGATAATGGTGTAGTGCCGACCTACGGTGACATTGCGTGTGACCGCTGTGTTTCATTTACCCCTCTCAGTTGACTATTATAATTTAAACAATCTCTTCAGATTGCGGATGCATATTACCGGACACAAATAAAGTGATTACGTGTTTAACAGTGTACTATGCATTCTAGTAATGATGTGGACATGTGAACGGAAGTCATTTAATGTACCACAAAGCACTTTTGTTTTTAAGTGTAGTGTAGCCGTTCTGCAAATAACTAATGTTTTATGCTTCATCAATATTTTAAAATTGTTCATTGTTCACGGCCAAGCCAAATATAAGTATTTCATGACATGGGTTAACTACAGGGTTAAATCAGATGCTCGATATTATCTGGTTAACGTCAATATGCCGAGATAAAACAGCGAATGCGATGAGAAAATTTCGAAGCAGCTTAAAATATTCATGACTGTCGTTTTTAGTTTACCCTTGGGAATCTTTGTCATAGGAAATGGAAGAGATCACTAGAAGTTATTCGTATTCCCGCATATCCTATTCAGCAACTTTTCTTTAAAGTACGTATCTGTCCACTGTCAGCAGAGAGAAAGATTAATATCAGCAGAACTAATACATAAAATAATTCATTTAAAAGTAAATTCAAATGTTGAATTTGAGTTGATTTGGGTCTGACGATGCACAAACACACACGTTATATGTCGCCAAATGGAATGAACATTCCAACTTCCATCTACATTGAGATAAAACTATATTGAATGGGCGTAGAACATCCTATCTGCAGAAATGCAGAGTTTCTGCAAATTCTGATGAAAACACGACATTTTTCGGTGGGACCCCAATCACTGTTTTATTCCTCCACTCAAGTTGAATCAGAAAAATACAGACAAGGGATGATAATGAAGACTTAAAATGAAAATGACAGCACATACAAAATAAACATGAATTCGTGGACTTAACTCCTGTGTCTGGGTAAGCAGTGTCAATATTCTTAACTGGGAACCTCACGGGGTACAACTATTTAAGCTGCTTATTAAATAAATAACTTTTTATGAACAACATATGCATTTAAAAAACTTTCATGCGTGCATTCATTTAACAAGTACATTCATTGATTTAAAATATCTCACATTTGTTTACAATATATGACCTATTAATTAAATTCCGTAAAGAATACTCATCAAATACTGATTGCAATCGAAACTGTCTCTTTCATTTCCTTTATCAGAAAACAATGCCAATTACGGAAAATAACAAGGAGGTTCCGATTGCCTCGGATGGTATCTTAACCTTATCCTTTGTTTGCATGTATATCTTTAGTTGGTTTCTCTGGATGTGGACTTTATTGTTAGAGATTTCCTTTTGATGGGATTTACTTTTGTTTACACTGTCTTGTCTATTTGGGCGCTGAAGACAGGATAATAGCGAGGATTGTGCGCATATAAAATCGATTCAAGCTAACCAGTAGGTCTTATTGCCTACTGACCATTCCAAGTCGGTAACCCTGTCTTCACCATCCTTTCTGTTGTTTATTGTCTCTTACATTGTAGTTTCAAGTCCTTGTTTGCAGTACAGTGCGGACCTACGATGCCATTGCGTTCGGACGCTATATATCATTGTTCATGCATCGAAACAAAACAAACCCAATACGTAAGTTTGTCGTTGTATTGACATACAAACTGTATTGTAATGTGCAGAAGAAACGGACCTTATTTGTTGAATTTAGACCATTATCTTCCTTTTTTTTAAAGCTACAAAATCTACATGCATCGAAATAAATACATCGGTATAAAATTACTGGTATAATTTGAAATTCCCGTTTAAATAAGTGCATACGAACAGCATTTTTCATCAGTTTAGTTCACTTGGTTGTGGCGTTGTAATAGATATTTCGCTTCGCTAGTAAACGTTCGCGGGTTCAATCCGCAACCGTGTCATAACAAAGACTTCATAAAAAGGTTCTCGTAGTGCTCTTGCTAGAGATGTTCGGCATATAAATGGTAGGTCTAGGAATGATCTTATCGGTGTCAGTAGACTGTAACTTTGTGGAGTATCATGCCATGTGTCTATAGCGTAGTAGTCCAGATTGGTGCCCCTATAAAACTGAGTATTAAGCTCCTTGCTACAAGTAGGCACGATCTCAACATGACTGGACAATTGTTAAAAGCGACGTTATACCCCACACTTTAACTTTCCAGAAAGACAGCTTTGCTTAAAAACGGTGGAAACATAATTGACAATATGACTTCTAGATAGAGATGTTAACAGTTTCTTCTATGATTTTATGACTTATTTTATCATCCTGAACAATTTCTTATTTATGTAATGAAACATCACAATGTCAAGAAACTCTGACGTTTGATGACGTTGCGCACTGAGACTGCGAACCAACAGCAACGATAGTGATTCCCGTTTGAACACTTATAGCTGATACATTTTGAAAACTGCTACTTATAAAGTGTGTTGAAACCAGTTAATTATATACAATATAGGTCATAACCAATCTCAAAGCTGTATGTTGAACTACATGTCAGCTGTGTTAGCCATTACCTTTCTAGTGTAACATGATCGGAAAAAGACAAAACATAAGCACATTCAGTGGGGTTTGAATTTATATATATAATTCATAAAATATACTTCATAATATACTTCATTGTTAACCAATGATGGGAATACTATAGCTGCACAAACGCTGGTAACCTAATAAATATGTGTATTCCTATCATTTAATACCAGGTTGGTTTTGTATTTCAGAGATCATGGAAGGCAATGTGTTTGTAGTTTTGGAAGTACTTGATGGTTCACTGAAGCAACATCTACACATCGCACGTATGACAAATTGTCGAAACCCTTGATCAAACCCTCCAATAATGTAAGGATTAATAGCGCTGTTCATCATATACGAATCGTTGGCAAGTTGTAATCCAACGCTGAGTCTATTGTTTTTAGCAATACCACTGAGATTGACGATAAAATATGGGATGAAAATCACCCAATATCCAACAGTAATTGCAATCATCATCAACGTAATTCTGACATCAGCCTGAAAGATGTCTTTAATAGGTCTGCTTGCGGTTTTAACTTGTGTACTACATGCTGCCACTCCTTTGAGTTCTGATTTTAAATCAACAATTTCCATTTCGATTGATATACCAGCTTCAGCATTATTTGTAGTATCTTTAACGTTGGTAGTACTCAAGGCATTGTCTACATTGTCATTTATAGCAGAAGTACTTGCTGTCATACGACTGTGTTTTATAACGCATCTGCTGATATTCGTTTTGGAAACTAGAAACTTTCTTATAATAAGACTGTACAAAACAATGAAAGTAAAACTTATAATCACAACAACAGTAAGGTCTATCATATTGAATACATGGAATATAATCTGCAAGGCACTGTCTGTGGAAGGTTGACAAACAAACCCTTGCACAGTATATGCGTATGTGTCAGTAAAATTTACACGAGTTATGTCACGAGTGAGCAAAAGTGGTACAGATAGTAAAAGTGCAACACCGATGGCAGTTGCAACTGCTGCTTTGACGGATATCATTGTAAATTGCCAGGCGGAATACTTGCATACTTTTCTGTATCTATCGACACAAATTATCGATAGTAGCAATACGGAAGAACAAACGAGCCAATGATTTACAAAATGTATAATTTTACATCCCGCGACGTCCTTAAAACTGATAGAAAAACATATGAGAATTAGTTTATCTGTAAAAACAAAGCACGACACCAAGTCTATTGCACTAAGATATGATATTAAGGCCATGGTTGTAGATGACCGTGCGTTTGAAACGTAGAACTGCAAAGTCATGATGTTCCCTATAATCCCAATAAAACTGACAATGGCGTAATAAGCAATATTGGGGACGTTCTCTTTCACATATACACTTTTCAATTCTTCTAGAAGTTCTTCGTTGCTGTAGACTAATCCGCCGTCAGTGTCTTCCATTATCTTCGTTTAGCAAGGGATGTATGCCAATACTACAATGTAATATAACAAACTAATAAACGATTGCTACCGTAATTGACAGAACTTTGCTGCAGTAAGAATTGTGTTTTTGCTACGGTCATACCACATACATGACACAGATGTTAATATAATTAATCTAAAGAATCTCAAATGCTAGCGAAACATTGAAATATTAACGTCGTTAACAGATGAATACGGCTTGATAGTATATATATCACAATAAATATAAATCTTTAATTCATTCTCATCAAATATGGAATCCAAATAGAGAAAATAATAGCATGAACACTTGTCGTTTCTAAGTTGAATTAGTATTCATTCTATTTTACGTGAACGACACAATATTACTTGATACAATAAATACTGAAAAGATGATCCCTTGGAAGCAACAAACACAAACAAGAGAGGAACGTAGCAGACTCGGTTTTATTGAGTCTGTTCATGAGAGGTAATTTTAAGATGCAATACCTCTCACGCATCCTAGCACTGACTTAAGTTATATTCTACTTTAAAGCAACACATAATGGGTTGGATGATGCCAAAGGACCAATACATAATAACACTACTGATTTGTAGTCGGAGCGACATATTACGGCATTTTATACATGCCTTAAATAAATACTGGGGAATTTATGATAGGCCGTGTCAGCTGCAGGATCGTTAGACGTAGGACGTCACTTCTCTTGAACACAGTGTAACATTAGAAATATTACAAATTTAAAAATACATGTATACATCTAAGTTCTGTCTGTGGTGTTGCGTAATAATTACAACAACCGCCTGTTATTTGACGTCATTGCATTTATAAGATCAAATCACCTTAAAAAAAAAGAAAAAAAAAGAAAAATATTTGATTACTAGTAACAGTATTAGTAAACATTTTTTATTTAAATGTTCAACAAGTAACTAATTGACGTACCTTTTAAATTCTGAAAGAAGTCGAACACACCGCTAAGGGTACTGTTTTTATATGTGACGTGTGTACGTATTTGCTTATTAGTTTCCTCTTATCAAACTAACACTAACATAAGGACGAATGTTATTTACTACAATCGCCTGTAGTGATTGATTGATTACGCTCTCGTTTTTTTCTTAAAGCTTAGCTCCGTTCACCGGAGCAAATATAGGAAAGTTCATCAATGCTTTCGGCCAGGTTTAAATTACTCAGACATCGTGACACATCTTTAACAAACACTTATTAAAAACATTATGTATACTCGTTAAGTGAATTAATTTTCCTTTTGACTAATAGCTATTCATCTCCGTTTAGTTTCCTTGAATTCTTCGCGCTCATGTATGCGACTGCTTTGCTTGTGTGAGCGCCTATGTCCCATGTAGACGACAACATGCAATAGATTATATTTGGGACAAAGATATGAATATGTCAATCAAGACCAAAATAACGGGTTATGTAACACTCTTGCTCTGTAGGTTATGTATTCTCTGTCATCTGATACCGGAGATATAAGGATTATGTGTTAACTAACCAGGACTGTCCCGTGTAATTGGACTGACAATAGAGTAACAGTGAGCTTTGCTGTACCCTAGGACCTGGCTTAATGTTTTGTGTTTGTGATGTCATATACCTTAACTGTTATGTATCCTTGTAACTGTGTTTCGTTTTTCTGAGAAAGTGCAAAGTGAATGTTCTGGAACGGGGAATTAAACACACTGGTGTTTTAAATGTATTCAATAATAAGCTATTTTACTCTAGGTACCTGTTTGAAAGATAAGAATATATGTACCACCAGCATATACATGGAATATGTATGTACATTTGTACAATACAACTCATGACTCGTTTGAGTCTAAACTAGGAAATACAACTCCGGTGATACCCCATAATTTGATCGCTGCATATAAGTTTTCAAAAGTGTCTCTTACTTGCATTAATACGCCATAGTTTTTTTATTCTGTGAAGAGAGCCCCTGAATCACATCCGTACTAACCATAGTCAGACAAATACTTGAATGTTCAAGAAATTATTAATTAGCATTCATTGTCTAAGATTTTAAAGGGCTCGGTAATCCTTCTTTTCAATACCAATCATTGTATCCGCACCAGGTATTTTACTATAAGAATCTTTCATGGGTATCCGGTGAAGAAAGGTAATTCCAGCCCGAGGTATAAGTGTTTTTATCGGAACAGAGGCTCTGCCGAGGTTTTGATTAAAACATTTATACCGAGGGTTGTCATTCCATATCTGAACCAAATGCCCATGATAGATTCTTTTTCTTGCATATCAGAGACATGTTGTGCGTTGACGCCGCCAGCTACTAGCGTTTTGCATATTTTCCTGCATACCGGATGTTGGCGCGCAGTATCTCACCAGTATAGCACGCATAGTATCCACCATTTTATTCTCACCTACATATGAAATCTATAACTATTATTAACACGTTCATGTGCATGACTTTTGTGCAGGGTAAGGGTAAGGTTTGGTGCAACTTAGAACCTGGCCTGGATGTTGAGAATATTCTTAGACTTAAGCTCAAGTATACACATTTTAATCACACATATTTCTATAAGTTTAAAGGATAAACATTCAGAAAAAACGGCTATATATAAATATAATAAATACCAATAAATAGCAAGCCTCATACGATTGCTTATATTTAAAGGTCATGGGACTATTTGAGAACGAAATTTGAGTACTTGAGCTCAAGTCTAAGAATAGTCTGAAGAATGTTTGGTAAATTCCAGTACTGGTTTGAACCTCCAGCGGTGTTTATTTGCCACTGCCCGTTCAAAGGATGTGGCCCTATAGTCGAACAGTTAGTGTTTGTGATGTCACGTGGCTTCTTATTAACTTTTCAATTGCTGTTGTAATGCATGTTTCTGGTTGATTGTTCTCTTGTATACAACATGTAGCAGGTATAATTCATACGTTACGTACACGGCAGCCGTTAATATAGCTACTCCCAATTTGGAATTAGTGCAAGTTGTTATGTTGCGACAAGTGTGAATGTAACCGGAATTAAAATGATGACATATTTCCCGGTTAAATAATATTGAAATATACAATGCAATAATAATAATGTAATTGTTGAAACATACTGTCGGAGATTAGCAATACTAATAATAATGCAAAGAATGCTAATTATGTCTATACTATTCAATGTATGTGCTATGTTTGTGCTGACACGCATGCTTTACTGATGTCAAATGCATTTCTTGGTAACTGGACGAGTATACACCAGCTGGGACGACGACAACCTTCATCGAATTGGAATAGACAATTGCCACGGCTGCTTGAAGCAACATAACGGTTGCGGATGAATGCTGCGTTTCTGATATATAGAGAATATCATGTTAGTGCCTGATCTCATCCAGTTTATCAGATAAGGTTAAGAATAGAAAGAAGCCCGAGGCTGTGCCGAGGGTTTCATTTTTGTCGTGCCCAACCAGATAAACTGGATCAGACCAGGCACTAACATGATATTCTATTTATCATGTTGATCGTTTAAAATCATTTAATTTATCTTTTTCCCATTTTTTTTCCGTTCAAAAATACCCAAACGTCATCAAATACACCATGACGTCATCAACACAGGTGCACCGGACGGGATAGGAAAGTAATTGCCGAGATAACATGTTATCTCAGGACCCTGTTTCTCGGCAGAGTTATACAGATCGTCATGATAAAAATAATATTTGTTTAATACTCTACAACATGTTTTCATATGCCCATACTCGGTATTGCAGTTATTCATATCATGTGTAAAATATATGCATGGCTCATGGTTTAAACACAAATCAGTGTTGAACACATAGGGCACTCAAAAGCAATGCATTTACAAAATCATTATTATATTAAAAAGCAGCATAAACACTATTTGTGTTGAACATTAATATGATTCATCCGAGACGTTTGAAGTTTTAATTGTTTGGGAAGTAATGGTCTACAGTAGTATAGCAAGTTTTACAAAATTAGCAAAGGACGTTCGCCCCTACGGCGTGCAGATGTGGGCAAAGTTTGGCGGAGGTGCTCCGACGCTCGGCGGGGCATCAATAGCTTTAATACGTTTTTAATTTTAAAAAAGTTGCTCTTCTCTGGCCAAACAGATCATTTAACTTAAATCATTTGTAAATGCAGAAATATTGAAATGTACAATCACTCAAATTTGATCTGCACACGACTCATACGAACATGCAATAAACAAACAAAAGAGATGCACCAAGTATTACTGCGGCGGGGAGCAAACTCCCCGCTGCAATGTTAACACAATGGTATACCCAAAATTAAAGGCTGCTAGATTTCTAAGCTAAATAGAGCACAAGTGGCAGTCGAAAAACGTTCAAATTATATGCCTCCGCGTTGATAAATAGTGCCAACGGGTTTGCATGAACTGAATGTAATCATAAGAACTGACTTAAACTAAGACGACCTATGTATGTATTAGGAAAGAATAATATTCCAAATGACAATATATCAATTGTGTCAACAGAATTTGCCTTGACCTAATATAAAAGTTGCTCATATTGGTGAAAAACGTTCTGGTTACGGCAATGTTTGATTTGATTTTACTTCAGATATAACATGAAAACAACATGATTATTGCCTTATTATTTATAAGTGTATATAGCAACTACTCTTTCGAAAGTTTCTTAGTGATTCACGATGCCAGTGAATTATTATTATTGATAAGACGAAAAGAAGAAACATGTTTAGACACACACCACTGGATTGTTATTGCGTTGGAATATAGCATATATAGAAATATTGTTACCGTTATATCTCCTATATTTAAGATCGGATTCAATCAAAATGTTCATAGACTGTAGCGCTCATGGTCTAGTTGTGCAAGAACGTCAAAACGTGTCTCTAAAACGTTTTTTTCACTGATTGCATTTTTCATTTTGTTTTACTATAAAATAAATCAGTGTCATTGTCTCAGTCAACGCTGATATATTGTATGTCGTGACGTCATCCAAAATGGCCTCAAGTTACGCCATTCAAGAATCTTGTCATCGCTATTTCTCCTTCATTCATGATCGGTTTTTGATACAACTTTCGAGGTTATAGACATCAAAATCTAGTTGTGCAAGAATAACAAATGTTGTCGAGTCGTCATCAAGGGTCATCACCTTAGACAACTCAGGCAGTTGTGACGCATGACGTCATTAAGAAGGGTAATCCCATTTGATCAGGTTCAGACCTACCTTTGTAAAGCTCTGCACTTGTATAGGTAGTTTGCTATTAAAAGACATGATCAGTTTCAAATATCTATACATCTATTTGACTTATAATAACCAAATGTGCATAGCTTCAAAATCTCTGACAAGAAAAAACAAAATAGTTCACATATATACCGAAAAAACTCTTCTTGGTATTAAGTACAATTTAAGTTCATTCTTGGTACTAAATATAATTTAAGGTCATTTACACAAACCCTGCCGCATTCAACACTTTTAGTGCTTTGATTAGTGATACATTTTCAGACTCCAAAATATCAAATGATAATTTGGATTTGAATTGGCAAGTTACTTTTAGAAGGAAAAAAACAAATTTTAGTTAAAGATATTTTCAATACCACATATTTCTTACAAATAAATGACCGAAATTTAAAAGTGTGATAAAGCAGGTGGTATCTGTATCATATGGTTCCTTCAGTGTAACTTATACGGCAAGCTATTTTCTCCCATTTCTGCTCATGTAAGATAGGCATTTTCCTCATGTGGGATTACTCTATCTTACACGACATGTGACTTACGATGTCATGACGTCTACATCGCCTGATTCTAGCGTTAAATCAGACATTGATTTCATGCCGGTAATAAACACATCATGGGAGAAAAATAATCCATCATGAGTGATCCATGTGAGATAGAGAAATATCACCCTCGGGATCAGAATTGCAACCAGGCACTCGGTAGAGCCTCGTCCCTGGTTGCAATTCTAACCCCTCGGGTTAGATTTCACTATCTTACATGGATACTCATGATGGATTCTTATAATCTAATGATGTTGTGAAATGTATACAAGTTGGAATACGTTTAATTCCTAAAGTTAAAGAATTTATTATGCATGACTTTTCTCCACTTAAAGTTGGTCAGATTTACGGGTTGATATAGAACCTTAAAAGTAGATATACAACTCAGAAAGGAAATGTAGCATTGCAGGACCACCTTAAGACTTTATCTATGGACATATCCTATACGATATAAACAGGAGGGACTGATCTAACAACTATAAATTGTGTATGCACAGATGTTAAGTGTGTTAGACAGGAGAGAAAACAATATGATATGACGTGTTATTTATTAAATTATTAGCAAATTGTATTCAAATAAAATACATGAATGGCCCTATCAAATTGTTTCTCATCAATACAAAACACACACACACAAATCACATGCGTTTAGAGAATTTCTCAAATCGGCATATATTCTAGAGGTAAAATGTAATTAATAATCACATACGTTATGGAGTATACACACTGTTATCACTATTCATTGATCATTAAATAAAATAATCAGTAATTGAATTGGATGCAAAATTATTGAAACACAATCATACAATTTATTTTCCATTTAAAAGGGCAAGAGAGTGTGACACATCGTGTAATGAGATAATAAGGTAACACTATATTGATTTAAATCATATGCATATGTTCATCCATGTTCATATAATGATGCATTCCTGGACCTCACACATTCATTGCGAGGCAGTAAACGGCTTTCGGCCACTAATGTTTTATATAAGTTGTATGACTTGTTTTTTGAAATGTTCATGTTTGTATCACTATATCACGGAGGTGGGTATGCTTTTCTATGTCTTGGTAATCTGTCTTGATATGAACATGCTGGCATGCTTTTCCGTTTGGAAATGTTTAAACTTCACATACGGCCCAAATCAATTATTCATGGATGCCTAATTTGACACCAGGGACAAACGGGGTAGCTCCACTGATTACCAGCCGAGTATATGCAATACCTTTGCATTACGTGATCCTGCCTTACTTCCATTTAGCGATGGCAAATCTTGAATTAATGGATATTTCGACAATAAAACTTGTTTAAACACATTTTTTTCACTGAAAAAATGCGATAACCTGTTTAAAATTGTATATGAGATGTTTTAATTTTACACTAAACAAACATGTTAAACCAAAATTAAGGTTTTATTTCATACCCCAGCCAACCCCGTTTTCGCTTCTTGAAAAAGGGTTGGTTGGGTTATGAAAGTAAATACTCGGACCACGTAATGCGCATGACACTTTCATTGCGCATTCAGTATTGATTAGTTTCAATCAAGTGATTGTGTTTATTGATCAATTTTAGTCTAGACAATCATCGTAATTACAACTGAGAAAACAGCTTATTGCAAATGGTACCATTTATATAATATGAAAATCAATGAACCGTCAATTAAACTGCTGTAGTGGCTGCTAATATATCTTCTCACAAGCGATAATGTTTGAAATGTAATCATTGTCACTGTCAATAAGTTGCATTGTATGGCATCGACATGGGAATTATAGAAAGACTTCAATGCGAAGACAACGTGAGAGTAACAGATGTTTTATAGTTTTATATGACATACAATGTGATCGGTGAGAAAGTATTACTTACATGTAGATCTAGAACATGGGTGACAATTAAAGTGTTGAAAAGGAATTAACTCTTATTCCGCAACGTAATAAAGGTTTATTTTTTATGTTTTCTTTAATTATTTATTTTACATTTATCTTTTCTGGAAGTGTAATAGAGATATATGCTGAAAAAGAGATCACTTGGAAGCAATAAACATAAAGAAGAGAGAAAAGTAGCAGACTCGGTTTTATTTAATCTGTTCATGAGATGTAATATAATGTGCAACAACTCTCACGCCCACTAGAACCTGATTTAATCGGTATTCTAAAATTAGGATCGATGATCGCAAAAAGACCACTTAATAATAACACTACTGATTTGTAGTTGGGCGATCTTGATACACGCCACACAGCACTAAACAAACGCAAGTGTGGATGTCAATACATTTGAAAAGGAGATCCCTTTGAAACAACAAACACAAACAAGAGAGAAAAGTAGCCATGACTGAAATGTCATAAACACTTCAATTATAATTAAGAAAAAACAAGTAACTGGTAGCTGTGTTTGTATAAAGTAAAATTATAAGACCCATTTATTTGATATGTTCATAGAGAGATAACGATTTATCAATATGTTTACATTGTGTTGATGGTGTATTTGTAGTGCAAACGGGTTGCAGCCGCAAACGAGTTCTGACGTCATTCAAACAACAGCAATAGCACAGCACTTAATTGTTTTATTGACAACTTTGCATCGTGTGGGTTTTATCTAATACATTTAATATTATATATTTCGTGATTATATGTTTTGACTTCAGTCAACTCACTAGATAAGAAAACATAAACTATAGCCTTTAGATTGCCCGCGTTCACCGAATGGTCAGTACCATTTCAATATTTGTAATAACAAACGTACAACATTAGTTATGTTTTCTGAAACGAGCAAGTGAATAGTCGCGCGGTAATGTGACTGCTCGTTTATAACTTCAACTTTTTTTCACTAGACAAATGGTTTGAAACTTCCTTTAAATCTTATCTCTTTCCATTTTAGTAAAGTAAATGGCGATAAAAGCAACTTGCGTAAACGACTTCAGACAATATATGTTAATTAACAACGGGTAATTATCCATTTAGAAAAAAAAGTATTATAAGTTCAAGATCAAGAGGTCTCGGTAAATTATCAAACAAAAACTTAAATCAAATGTTTGACATTCGTAAATGTATGTACTCCGAGATTCGTACTCAAAGTTATTTTATAATGAGCATTGAACAACGCGATAAAAAAAGAATTCGTCATTTCTTTTTGAACTAAGTAATATAGGATTTAAAGAACTTTCATTTAAAAATACCGTTTCCCTCGTTAAAGCTACACGAAAACGAGTTACTTGTGTAAAAGGTGAAAATGCTAAAATGAGATGAAACTATAACGTAATAAAAGAAACATTTTGGTTATAGTTTTTGTCTTGCCTTTACGAAGAAAAAAGAGACACATGTGTTGCTTTTCCGGCGGCGGTGGCGAAGGCGTCAACATACAAGTTTTGCGTTTATTTCATTTTCTCATAAACTGTATGCACTAGACCTTTCGAACTTTGCTTACAGTTGTATCATGGGTGGTACATCAAAACGTGACAAAGCAAATGAGGAAGTGACATTGACCCTCCAAGCAAAGGGTAGATAACTGAATATTTTTTACATTCAACTTTTGCGTTTACGTCACATTTTCACAAACTGTATGCACTAGACCTTTCAAGTTTTGCTTATAGTTGTATCTTGGGTGATACAGTAAAACGTGGAAGTGACCTTGACCCTCTAAGCAAAGGCAGATAACTTAATAATGTTTCCGTTCATCATTTGTGTTGAGGTCAATTTCTCGCAAACTGTATGCACTAAACCCTTCAAACTTTGCTTATAGTTGTATCTTAGGTGGTACATTGCAACGTGACAAAGCAAATATGGATGTGATCTTTACCCTCCAGGCTAATGGCACATAGCCTGATAATTCTTACCTTCAACTTTTATGTTTAGGTCACTTTTTCACAAATTGTATGCACTGAGACCTTTCAAACTTTGGTTATATTTGTATATTGAGTGGTATATTGCAATGTGACAAAGCAAATGTGGATGTGACCTTGACCCTCCAAGCAAGGGGCAGATAACTTAAATAAGTTTCTTACCTCCAACATTCGCGTTAAGGTCACTTTCTCACAAACTGTATGCACTACTTATTTCAAACTTTGTTTATATTTGTATCATTGGTGGTACATCGCAACGTGACAAAGCAAATGTGGATATGACCTTGAACCTCCAAACAAAGGGCGGATAACCTTATATGTTTTACTTTTACCTTTTACGTTTAGGTCACTTTTTCACTAATTGTATGCACTAATACCTTTCAAACTTTGCTTATAGGTGTATCTTGAGTGGTATATTGCAGCGTGACAAAGCAAATGTGAATGTAACCTTGACCCTAGAAGTAAGGGGCAGATAACCTAATAATAGTTAGATTAATAATGTTTATCTTCAACATTTGCGTTGAGGTCATTTTCTTACAAACTTTATGCATTAGACCTTTCAAAATTCGCTTATAGTTGTTTCTGTGGTAGTACATCACAAGGGGTCAAAAAGCAAATGTGGATGTGACTTGCACCATCCAAGCAAAGGGCAGATAACTTTAACTGTTACATTTACATCACTTTCTCATGATCTATAATTTTGCACTAGATGCTTTAAACCTAGTTTATAGCTAAATCTTTTCAAGACGTAAAACATTCTATTTTGTTTTGACATAGCTGTGTCTTGATCTTGACCTACTTTTGTGTTTTGTTTTATAGAATGGCATTGTGTGTTTAAATAAGTGCACTTAAATGTCATCTTAGCAAACTGTAAACTCCATTGTCCTTAGTTATGAAAATATTTACAAACTTTTCAAGACGTAAAATGGGATGACAGTAGGGTAAGTGTGAGGTTTGGTGCACCCTAGAACCGGTTTAACCCCCACTGCCCCCCCCCCCACCCCCAGTGGCCATTGTTGCCACTGACCGTTCCTATTGTCAACCCTTTTGTGTTTGTGATGTCGTTTGCATTATGTATTGCTTTTGCCTTCTCGTTTGTCTGTTTGCGTGTTTGGTTTTGTGTTTTGTGGTTGACTGTCGTCCTTGAATGCTGCTTTCCCTGTCCGATATTTTTTTCATTTTTTTTCTTTTTTTCATTTAAACATCATTTATATTTTAGTTTTAAGTCTCATCCCCGTTAGGTGAGACATATGAATCCGCGGATTTCTTGTTTTTAAATTATAAACTACTCAACATTTGCTAAGAATCACTTTTTTGCTGTCTAAATTTCTTAATTAAAGCAGTGTATGGTCATGTGATCTCATGACTTGATTCAAATTGTGAAATTTGTGAAGTATCAATGAAATTAATATCGTTATTGTGAAATAATTTCTAATAAAATTATATGGACGAATAAAAGTGATGCTTAGCAAATTTTGAGTAGTATATGATACGAAAGTTTTGCTATTTTTTGACATTTGCCATATGGAATCAGTTCTCAATTTAAAGGAAAACAATAACAAGATGTTAAGTGGAATATGAATAATAAATATCCAAAATGTTAACTGGTCCTTTTGGATCATCGATCCAATATAGGCTACTTGAAAGTGTTGCTTCTGACATTACCTCAAATAAACAAACTTAATAAAAACGAGTGTCTGCTACTACAGAAGGATTTCCCTTTATATGTATTAGTATCCACGTTGAGGAATTAAAATATTTAAATGAGTAACGCCCTGTTTTTGTTTGTTTTACTGTCCGTATATGAATGTCCTATAGCCGCTTGCCTCTTCTAGTTTTGTGTCTTTATTTTATCTTTGATGCGCACCATATTGTTTGTCCTATGATGAATGTTATGTTGTTACTAATCCATGATTGTATAACACACACGTCATAACAGATATACAGAGTTACTCGTATACTTATCAGTGTTTAATTTTGTCTTTGTATGTTGCATATGTTGATAGAGAATTGCAGGATTTATCGTGAAGGTTTTATACAATTGAAGCGTCGTGTGTTACATTTATAGAGATATCAATGTCAATTTCCGTTTCAATGCTTTATTAATTGCGGTCACCGGCCCATACCACGATAACACGTTAAACATATTTACACTATAGTATTCAAATATAATAATGATAATAACAGTTAATGAAATGGTATGGTGATGCCATGATTGTATACGTGATTAATAGATTGCAAAATATTGCACATCTTTATTCAAATCAAAATGTTTTAAGTATGAATTTCATGTACGAGATATTGTGAATAGAAAGAAATGAATAACAATATAAACGCCCTTTGATACTAATTTGAATAAGGTCGTTATGCATGCATTTATTATCATTCACTGTTAATTATTAATGCTGCGTTGTTTGTTGGAGGATATAACCTGGCGGGAATATCTTTATCTATACTGACCCGCTTTAGTGTGATGGCAATAGGGTACGAGTTAGGTTGTGTGCACCCAAGAACCTAGTTTAAACTCCGAGTGGAACTGACCATTCCCAGGCGGTAGCCCTATTTCCACCCTTTTATGTATGTGATGTCACGTGCCTTGCTTATTGGCAGTGTCTGTATTGTTAATTTTAATGCGTGTTTGTGGTTGGCTATGTTCTATGAAATACTGTTGTACATTTAGACCTACATTTGTATTAGTTTTAGACAGGGTTTTATTGAGTCTGTTTATGAGATGGACTGAATACTTGTAGCAACTGGCGCAATATTAACTAATTATAAATGCATACAACTATGGAAGGTCGTCATTGTATTTTACTTCCTTTGTTTAGTTTGGTATAGACTGCCGGGGACTGGCTTCCCTAAAGGACTTCCCTAATTACACTGTCCCACTATATGACAATAAGATAAAAGTGAGGATTGATGCACCCTGCAACCTGGTTTAAACCCACTACGCCAATTGTGACGCTGACCATTCTAAGGCAGTATCTTGTTATGTTTGTGCTGCATACTTCGTTGTATGGTCTTGTGATTGTTGATTGTTTTATATTCCGTACGTTGTGGCTTGTACAAGAGTTAGCCTATGTATTGATTTTCCTTTTCATTTCCGGTCAAAATACTCAAACCACTCGTTAAACGCAAATACAGGCACTAGTATTAATCTGATAATGATTGATCTAGACACTTGTTATTTTCCCTTCCGCCAAGGCCGATTGATTTTTAGACATAGGTTTGACATGTTCATGCATGTTCTATATATAGTTATCCCATATTAAACCTTAACAAGAGGCCAAAGAGGGCCTATATCGCTCTATTGGCTATATGGAGCCTGTGTTGGGAATACGACAACAATATGCGCAACTAGGCATGGTTCTGATAATTCCTACCTAGTTTCACTGAAATCCAGGAAAGGGTTCAGGAAAACTAGATCGGGCAAAATTTGTTTATAAGGAGCCGTGACTCCTTAGCGGCCAACAATCATTCAACCGGAAAAGTGTACAAAGTTAGTGTATTAAAACATTTAAAGGGCCAAAACTCCTCCAAAATTCATTCAACCGGAAAATGATAATGACAGCCGCAGCCAAGTTTTGTTGAAGGACGACCACTGGTTGTACAAAACTAGTCCAGACAAAGTGTGTGTATTAAAATAATATGAGAGTGGACATTTTAAGAGCCACAACTCCGACAAAAATCATTCAACTGGAACATGATTACAATATGCGAAACTAGGCTTGGTACTGATTGTTCCTACCAGGTTTCACTGAAATCCAACAAGGAGTTCAGGAAAACTAATCCGGACAAAGTTTTGTGTATAAGGGACAATAACTGTGACAAAAAACATTCAACAAAAACATGGTGATAATATATGCAACTAGGCTTGCAACTCATCATCCCTGACAAGTGTCGGTGAAATCCGGCCAGTCGTTCAGAAGAAGTAGCCTGTACAAGGTTAGTGTATTAAACTCTTTAAAGGGCCATATGCACAACTAGGCGTGGTACTCATCATCCTCACCAACATTCGTTGAAATTCTTTGAAATTCTGCAAGGAGTTTATAAGAGACTAGTCAGGATAAAGCCTTGTGTAAATCTTTAAAGGGCTATACTTCCAAGTTGTGTGTATTAACACCTTTGAATGTAGTCAGGCCAAGTTTGTATATTAAAAGTAGGTAAAAACATCGAACAGGAAATGCAGCTTTCACAGAACACAGTAAGCCCAAAAACACGCAAAAAGACAAACAAGAACGGCAATACTAATAATAAAGGCATATGACGTCACAAGCACAAAAAGGGTTGACAGTATGGCTACCGCCTTGAAACGGTCAATGGCAAAAATGCCGCTGGGGGTTTAAACAAACGTTTAAAGGGCCATAACTCCACCAAAAACCATTCAATTGGAACACGGTGACGATATGCATAGCTAGATTCGGTACAGATCATTCCTTGAAAGTTTCATTAAAAGCCGGCCAAATAAAGGCCCTATCGTCCTAATGACTCAAAATACAGCAGTTTTAACTAAATCCAGGAACTCCGGTATCACTAATCCGATTTGGATGGCTTTCAACCTAGTCCGAGCTTTCATTCATAGTAACAATCTGGTAAAGTGTGGTAAAATCGGATGATAAATGAGTCCCTATTGTCTTAACGAGGCAAAATTATAGCATATTTAAGAAAATCAAGGGCCTTAACTCAGCGTAAATGGTCCGATCTGGCTGTTTTTTCAAAATATTCCATGATTTCATTGCTATTAATAATCTTTGCAAGTTTGGTAAAGATCAAATAATAAATGAAGCTGCTAGAGTGTTGACTAGACAGAAAATTGTATTTTTAGCAAAAGCAAGGGCCATAACTCCGACGTTAATGGTCCGATGAGACTGGTTTTCAAACTTGACCGAGCTTTCATTGCTTTTAACAATATGTACAAGTTTGGTAAAAATCAAATAATAAATGAAGGTGCAAGAGTGTTCACAAGGCAAAATATGGCATTTTTCATCAAATCAAGGGCCATAACTCCAGTGAAACTAATTCGATCTGGCTGAATTTCGAACTTGTTTGAGCTTTTATTGATATTAACAATCTGGTCAAGATCAAATAATAAATGAAGGTGCTAGAGTGTTCACAAGGTAAAGTAAACGGATGACGAATTACGACGGACGACGGACGACTGCCGATGGACAACTCGGCCAGTAGAGCTAAAAATCCAGTACAGTACCATATCCTTTAGTGATTGTTGATAATGGCTTATTGTAGCATGGTTGGTGACATTTCCATTGATGAATGCAGAGCATTAAATCGTTTAATTTAGGGTAACTAAAGGGGCGTGGCTATGCCGTACTACAACTACCGGATATTGGAATTTAGAGTACGGTCACTATGACGTCACAGTGTTACTAAGTACAGCATGCTACAAAAAAGATAGAGTCTGTCTCAGCTCGTTGGTTATTTAAACACCTCGATGGGCTAAATAAGCCAACTCGCTGAGACCAGACTCTATCTATTGCTTAGTACATTTACGCAGTCACAGATGTAAACGACATGCTCAATCGAATCTATATCGACGGTTAATGATAACTGTTCATGACAATCATGTTAAAGTGTTTAGAGTCTTTAAGTTAGTTTGCTATTGAAAAGATACGCCATAGCCCTCAGGATACGCTGTAGTTGTATCTCCATGACAACGTGGCATGGTCATAAATTCGCTTGTTCGATGTACTTCGTGCGCATTTATATATATATTTCAGTGAGCAATTTGTCTCTGGTATTATACCAGCTTTGCAAACGCATTGTTCTGAATACGACCTAAATCAATAAGCTAATTATAAAGATGTTAAACGCTGCTGACAGAACGGAACATGCAAACATCATCTCCGGAATACATTTGACTTGCTGGTAATTGTTGCCAGCCACTGTCTTAGGTTATTTAGAGCCATACATATGAGGATACAAAAGAACCGTTAGAATAAAAAGAGTATGACGAGAAATTGGGAAATCGTCGAACACGATAAATACAAACAACATCTCTTTTCATTGAACGGTAGTGAAAAACCCTAGCCACCGTCCAAGCTCTCTAGACCAGGTTTGAGCAGAATTCAATATGTAAAATGTCAATAGTACGAATATGTGAGCCATACGAAAAGATGGAATGTATATGACGGTGAACATGGAACCTCCCGTGAATAAGTACGGCGACATATGTTTCGACCAGCATAACACAACTGTACAGTAATAATCAAATAAAGGGGCATTGAAACCAGCCCTAACAAACATATTTGATAATATGATATTACTAGATACTATTTTATCAATAAAGTGCGAAAACTTGTTCTGAAACTCAAGGTTATTTACATAAAACCATTCCATCTAAATAATTTACACTTTAAAATTTTAATATTTATTTTATGTTTTTCCGAATTTCTACAAGAATTTGTTTTTTTTACAGGGTTGTCTTTTATGGTCAAAAACGAAATAAAGCCCTATCGACCAAACTAAATAATATGAGTTTGTGACCTAATGTGTGTTTTTACCTCCCAGTTTACTATAATACTATAAACAAGCTGTTAATTTACAAATGCATATTACCAGCAAAAATTACAATCACTGGGTGTTTAACATTGTATTATGCATTCTAGTAAAATAAACATCGACGGTCAGACGTATTTTAAAGAAAACACGATGTTGTTGATATGGAGTGTGGTGTATATGAGTCTATGAAAGCAGATATGAAAGTCGAACATAAAAGTTAGAATTCAAGGACCACAGTCAACCAACAACACTTATTGATATATATAACAATTACAAGCATAAATAGGAGGCAAGTTATGTTACATCACAAACATAAAAGGGTTGGCAATATGACTAACGCCTTGAAACGGTCAATGACAAAAAAGACGCTAGGGGTTACAAATAAGTATAAAAGTCGAACAGAAAATACAGCTTTCACAAAACATAGTAAACCCAAAAACACACACACAAAAAGGATTGACAATAGGATTGACAATATTCCCAATAAAACGAAACAATGTAAATAAAGAAATATCTACCATCTAAATCATTTAATAAACTAGCCAGCATTAAAATACAATGTAAATATAACACATATGATTATGAGCATGTGTATATGAATAGAATGAAAAAGCTTAAAAACTCACAACGCAAGTACTCAATGCATTGGCAGAAGCCAGAAATACCAGAAAACAAAAGGGCAAGACAAGATCAAATTGAAGACAAACATCAAACGCTACCGTCCTTTCGGGATTTAGACTTTGTTTTACGCATTATTATATTCTATACATTTTCCGTTTATCCAATTTTGTTGTTGCCTTTCTAGACATTACGATTGTGTTAAGTTTATAATATAAGTATTTCAAGAAAAGCGGTTAACTATAGAGTCAAATCAGACGCTCGGCTATTCTAGTAAACGCCAATCGATCTAGATAAAACAGTGACTGAGTTGAGAAAGAAGTCGAAACAGATTAAACCATTAATGACTCTCGGTTATAATTTACACTTGGGAAACTCTGTAATACAATAATTACAATAAATTTCTTTACCGATTATTCGTAATCCTATATATCCGTTTCACCAAAACTTCGATGCACTGTCAGCATATGATAGGTTAATATCAACCGAAGCAATATATATATATAAAGCAATACAGTTAACAGTAAATACATAATTTTATGTACAAATGTTCAGTTTAAGTTAAATTGCGTCCAACGGTTCACCAACACAAATATGCTATATGGCGCCAACAGGAATGAAAATTCCAGCCCAACACTCCATTTGCATCGAAATAAAAACAATGCAAAATTATTGCGTCGATTTTAGCTATAAACGCTCCTTTTGCGCTACTGTTTTCGGCCACCAGTCCAGTAGAATCCGAAACAATACAAGGATGACGATGGAGAAACAAAATAAGCATGAACTCGTGGGCTTGCTGCATAAACAGTTGCCTATTTTTACCGGCAAACCAAATCGGGTACAACTATTGAAGTAGTATAGTATACACTCAGAGCACCTAACAACGCAACACATTTGTTTAGAGATACTAACGATGTTAAAGTAAAATTAGTTTTAACTGAAAGATGTAGAGCAAATCTTATGCAATGGTTTACCAACGTATGTTAACCTTTGGGACAAAGAGACTTGTCAATACACTCTTGATTTGGGCAAAAAACAGCGGACTCAAAATAATCGAAAATCAAAAATTGTTGCGTTTTTATATGTACTGAGTATATAAAAACATGCTGCAATACATGTCATGAACAATATATGCATAGAAAAAGAAGTCATTCGTGATTTTATTCAGCAATTTCATCCATTGATTTAAAATGTCGCAGTTTGTATATAGTCTTTCCGTGACTTATCAATTAGTTTCCGAGATGATTATTCATCGAATACGAATTGTTACTATCATGTTTGTTTTCAGTAAACAATGCCAATGAGGGAAAGTATCAAGGAAGTTCCGGTTCTTCAGGAAGGTAGCTTAACTTAATCCTGTTTATATATGCATCTAGCCTACGTATGTAACATACGTACATTCAGTTCTTGAGTTGGCTGTCGACTCCCGTCCTCCCAAGGAGGAATTTTTTAGGGTACGATTTTCTGAAAGAACATACATTAAGCTTCAATATGAGACTTGTGTTGGGGCTTGAGTGAGTTTTGGGGGAAAACGTTGCGTTTTTAGACGAAAATCGCCGAAATCTGGAATTGTTTTTTTTAGAAAAAGAATGGAATATATTAAAACCAATTCTGGATACATCCTGAGATGTTTCTTATTTTGTATTTTATATAGTTTTACAACAACATCTATGTGTTTCTTTTGTTATTTTCTCTGGATGTGGACTTTATTGTTAGATAATTTCTTTTTATGGGATATAGTTGTCTTGTCTATTTGGTCGGTGAAAACAGGATAATAGCGAGGATTGTGTACACATGAAATTGATTCAAGCTAGCCTGTAGGTCGTATTGTCTACTGACCGTTCCACGTCGGTAACCATGTCTTCACCACCCTTTCTGTTGTATATTGTCTTTTGCATTGTATAATTAATTAAATATTGCTCCTTGTTTGTAGTAGAGTGCGGACCTACGATGCCATTGCTGTGGTTTCTATAGGACCCTATATGTCATTTTTGTTATACAGTTAACATTATCTCTTCATATACATGCCACATCCAAGGTATACACACGATGTGGTCATGCAATTAACATTAACACTTCATACTCGTATGCCACTATCAGGATGTAGATCAGACGTGGTAATGTAATTAACATTTGCACTTCATACTCATATGTGGCCACTATCATGGTGTATACAAGACGTGGTAATGTAATTAACATTTACACTTCATACTCATATGCCGCTATCATGGTGTATGCAAGACGTTGTAATGTAATTAACATTAACCCTTCATACTCCTATGCCACTATCAGGGTGTAGATCAGACGTGGTAATGTATAACATTAACCCTTCATACGCATATGCCACTATCTGGGTGTGGATCAGACGTAGTAATGTATAACATTAACTTTTCTTACGCATATGCCACTTTCTGGGTGTGGATCAGACGTGGTAATGTATAACATTAACCCTTCATACGCATATGCCACTTTCTGGATGTAGATCAGACGTGGTAATGTATAACATTAACCCTTCATACGCATATGCCACTTTCTGGGTGTAGATCAGTCGTGGTAATGTATAACATTAACGTTTTATACGCATATGCCACTTTCTGGATGTAGATCAGACATGGTAATGTATAACATTAACCCTTCATACGCATATGCAACTTTCTGGGTGTAGATCAGACGTGGTAATGTATAACATTAACCCTTCATACGCATATGCCACTTTCTGGGTGTAGATCAGACGTGGTAATGTATAACATTAACTTTTCATACGCATATGCCACTTTCTGGGTGTAGATCAGACGTGGTAATGTATAACATTAACCCTTCATATGCATATGCCACTTTATGGGTGTAGATCAGACGTGGTTATGTATAACATTAACCCTTCATACGCATATGCCATTATCTGGGTGTAGATCAGATGAAAAATAAAGGCCCTATCGTCTTAACGAGGCAACATATAGCATTTTTAATTAAATCAAGGGCCATAACTCCTCTGTCACTAGTCCGATCTGGCTGGTTTTTGAACTTGTCTGAGCTTTTATTAACATTAACAATCTCTTAAAGTTTGGTAAAGATCAGATAAAAAATGAAGGCCCTATCATCTTAACGAGGCAAAATATAGCATTTTTAACTAAATCAAGGGTCATAACTCCGTTGTTACAGGTCTGCTCTGGTTGGTTTTCGAACTTTTCCGAGCTTTTCTTGACACTAACAATCTTGTAAAGTTTGGTAAAGTTCGGATGAAAAATGGAGGTCCTATTGTCTTAACGAGGCAAATATAACATTTTTAACAATCGAGGGCCATAACTCCGCTGTTACTAGTTCGATATGGCCGGTTTTCGAACTTGTCCGAGCTATTATTGACTTTAACAATCTGGTAACATTTGGAAAAGATCGAATGGAAAATGAAGGACCTATCGTCTTCACGAGGCAAAATATAGCATTTTTAATAAAATCAAGGGCCATAACTCCGTTGTTACTGATTCGATCTGGCTGGTTTTCGAACTTTCATTCACATTAACAAACTGATAAATTTGGTAAAGATCGGATGAAAATGAAGGCCCTATCGTCTTACTGAGGCAAAATATAGCATGTTTAACGAAATCAAGCGCCATAACTCCGCTGTTACTGGTCTGATATGGCTGGTTTTCGAACTTGTCCGAGCTTTCATTGACATTAACAATCTGAACAAGTTCAATAAAGTTTGGATGAACAATGAAGCCCTTATCGTCTTAACGAAACAACATATAGGAATTCTAACAAAATCAAGGGCCATAACTCTGCTGTTACTAGTCCGATATGGCTGGTTTTCGAACTTGTTCAAGCTTGCATTGATATTAATAATCTGGTAAAGATTGGTAAAGATAGGATGAAAAATGAAGGCCCTATTTTCTTAACGATGCAACATATAGCAATATAGCATTTTTAACTTAATCAAGGGCTGGTTTTGGAACTTGTCCGAGCTTTCATTGATATGAACAACCTATTAAAGTTTGGTAAAGATTAGATGAAAAATGAAGGCCCTATCGTCTTAACGAGGTAAAAAGAAACAACAACATAACATAATGCATTATCCTGCATGTAAATGTGCGTGTAGATATGGCCTTGCGGTGTGCACATGTGGCTACACTGCATGAATTTAATTGAATATTGTTTAACGGCTCATCAACACAGTTAGGTTATTTATGCGTGTGTATGTGTACATGTGTGTACGAGTTTGAACATGTGTGTACTTGTCTGTATGTGTGTGTTTACGGGTTGTGAGTGAGTGCGTGCGTGTGTATAAATGTATGTTTGTGTGTGTACGTGCGTGTGTGCGCGCGTGTGTGGGTGCGTGATTGCGTACGTGCGTGCGTACGTAGATGCATACATATGTTTGTGTGTTTGCGAGTGCTTGTGTGCATGCGAGCGTAAGTGTGTGCGTGCGTGCGTGCGTTTGTGTACATGTGTGTACGTGTGTGTGTGTACGTGTGTGTACGTGTGTGTAAATGTGGTAACTTGTCTGTACGTGTGTGTGTGTGCGCGAGCTCGTGTTTGTTTACGTGTGTTAACGTGTGTTAACGTGTGTTAACGTGTGTGTACTTGCGCGTGTGTGTGTTTGTGTGTGCGCGAGCGCGTGTTTGTTTACGTGTGTTAACGTGTGTTTACGTGTGTGTGTGTGTGTGTGTGTTTGTGCGTGCGTGCGTGCGTGCGTGCGTGCGTGCGTGCGTGCGTGCGATCGAGCGAGCGTGTGTGT